>JARHVA010002286.1:1465000-1470000 GCA_037957365.1 Torreya grandis | reverse complement strand
AATAGATCATGAAACATGAAGCAGGATAATGAATCCAAAAGGATCTTCAAGGAAAACCAATAGAATTTTAGAAAGGGACCACATAAAGGGCACTTCACTTGTATATAGGATCATTATGCTTGTGATTTTCCTTAGGATAAGTAAAATTTCAAAGGCCCTAATATTCATCAGGGTGGTTTCTAGTAACAAATTCATGCAGTAGTCAACAATAAACATGCCAAGTATCAAACACTACCTATTGAGCTATCAAGTACTTTGTTTAGCCATCCAATTCCCATTTTGATAGATATAAGAGCTACTGAATGTTTTATAGCTCCTAAGATACTTAGTAAGTTTTTTAGAAGAGTTGGTGTAATGGAAAAAGCATGGTCAGTATAGTGTGGGAATGATGCAAAGGTCATGGTAGATAGGTGTTTATTATAAGTAGAGATTAAATTTACCAAATTCATAATAGTTGTGTATTTATATGTAGCACTTTTAGGATCATATGATGTGATCATGGGATTCAACTAGCTTAAAACCAAAAGTTAATTGCTAGTTGAATAGGGTAGAGTGTCTGGATGATTTTAGGAAATAGGCACAAATCTAATGTGAGAAGAGAGGATTGAAGCTTAAGCATATTTCAGATATCCATCTTAATAAAGCCCAAGGAAAAGAGTGTCAAGAATTTATCATAAAGATAAATGAAATGGATGAATCTAGGGAACCATCTCTCAAGGATTACCCATTTCTTAGAGATTATCATGATGTGTTTCTAGAATAGTTACTAGGTTTGCCTCTTAGATGTGAGTTTTATTTTTCTTTCAATATCCTACTTAGATCAAAACCTCAATCTAAGGCACCATATAACATGATAACCACATAATTGGTTGAACTAAAGGATCAACTTGATTAGTTGTTGGCTAAGGGGTTGATTAGGCCAAGTGTGTCACCATGGGGTGCACTACTTATCTTTGCTAAGGAGAAGGATGGTACCCTTCAACCTTAAATAAAATACAAAATGTTAAACAAAGCAACCATCAAAAATAAGTATTGACTACCTCATATAGATGATATTTTAGATCAAATGTAAGGAGCAATTCTATTTTCCAAGATTTTTCTTTGAGTAGGATACCATCAGTTAAGGATTCATCATGAGGACATTCTGAAAGTAGCATTTAGAACTAGATATGAGCACTATGAGTTTATATTGTTACCATTTGGTTTAGATAGTGCTCTAGTAACATTTAAGAATCTCATGAATAGTGTATGTATAGATTATCTTGACCACTTTATGTTATTTTTCTTGGATGACATTTTTATTTATTCAAATAGTGAAGAAGAGCACCTTCAACATTTGGAGTTAGTTTTACAATGGTTGCAAAAGCATAAGCTTTATGGGAATTTATCTAAGTGTGTATTTTTCAAAAAATGAGTAAAATATTTGGGACACATTATTTCTAAAGATGGTATTTCTATAAATCAAGTGAATATTAGAGCCATTATGGAATAGACAAAACTGAAGAATGTGCATGAAGTTTGAAGCTTCATAAGATTGGTAGGCTATTATAGGAAGTTCATACCAAAATTTTCTAAAATAGTTAACCTAATTACTTATTTTTAGTGGAAGAATAATAATTTTTTTTTGGTTAGAAAAGTGTGAGTTAGCTTTCCAAGAGTTGACGTGAAGGCTGATGTCTACACTAGTGTTGAAAATTCCAAACCCTAATAGATATTTTTCACTAGTCACAGATGTTTCACGAGATGGACTAGGTGGAGTCCTTATGCATGATGGAGTAGTAATGGCTTATGAGTCATGAAATTTTAAGCCATATGAGGTGAATTATGCCCATCATGATTTAGATCTTGTAGTGATTGTTCATGCTTTGTAAGTATGGAAACAATTTTTATTAGGAAAATCTTTTAAGCTCAAGACTGATAATTTGGGACTCAAGTATATGTTCCCCTATCCTAATTTGAATGCATATCCAAGGAATTAGATTGAATTTTTATTTGATTATGCCTTTGGTATTGGTTACATCAAGGGTAAATAGAATATATTAGCTGATGCTATTAGTCATAAAAGGTATATTACAACCTTACCTACTAGTATAAGTAACTTTAGGGATTAGGTGATTGAGGAAATTTTTTCTGATAAAGTTACAAAAGCATTATTAGGGAATAATCAAAGTCCTTGGTATAAAATACTTAGTTTTAATGGTGATGGTATTTTATGTTACAATAGATGAATATATATGATATATCAAGAGAATCTGTAAATCGTAGTGTTTAAGGACTTATATAATGCCCCTTATTCAAGACATCCAGGTGTAACCATGCTCATGGTGGAACTTATACCACTATATTTCTAGAAAGGAATCAAGAAAGATGAAGAGGATTATGTGTCACATTATTTAGAGTGTCTATGAGTGAAAGTTGAGCATGTGCATCTAGATAGATTATTATATCCACATGATATTCCAAAATGAAAATGGTAGGTTATTGTTATGGACTTTATCCAAGGATTTATAATTTCATAGAATAGACATGATATGATCTTGGTAGTTGTTGACATAATAACCAAGGTGGCTCACTTCATACCAGGTAGTTTGATAGATGATGCACATACCCTTGAGAAGAGATTCATAAAGGAAGTGTATAAGTTACATGGTTTTCTAGAGAAGATCATTTAGATCATGATCTAAAGATGAATTCAAGGTTTTGGATGACTCTAAATTCAGATTTGGGTATGAAACTTAATTTCAATACATCTTATCACCTAGAACTGATGGTCAAACTACGAGAGTCAATCAGGTACTTGAGGATCTTTTTAGAATGTATTGTGTGGATTAATAGTAAAAGTGGGAAGAATATCTTTCATTTGTTGAGTTTGTATATAGTAGCTCATATCAGTCAGTGTTGAAGATGGAACCATTTGAGGCACTTTATGGAAGAAAGTGTAGGACACCCATTAGTTGGGATAGGTTAGAGGATAGGGTAGCCTTCAGATCAAAGATTATCTTAGAGATGGAAGAGAAAGATAGATAGATCAAGAAGAGAATAGTCAAGTCTAATTATAGACAAAAGATTTATAGTTATTTAGATCTTAAGAGAATAGATAGACACTTCACAATTGGTGATAAAGTGTTTTTGTGGGTAAAATCACAAAAGAGATTGATTGAATTTGAAAAGTCTGCAAAACTGTCACTGAGATATGTTAGACCCTTCAAGGTGTTAGAAATGGTCAATAATATTACATATAGGCTTGCATTGCAACCAAGCTTAGATCTTTTAGATAATGTCTTCCATGTATCATATCTTAGCAAATATATAACTAATCCTATGCATGTTTTAGATTAAAATACTTTGTAGGTTTCGGATCCTAGGGTGGTCATAGTAAAACCAATCAGGGTAATTAACACATGCAAACTTTGTTTTCATAAAAAAAAGATATCATATTAAAAGGTCTAATGGGACCAATACTCTGAGGATATTACTATATGGGAGGACTATGATGAGTTCTTCAAGAGATTTCCACATTCATTTTCTTCATTAAGTACTATTATTGTATTTTATTTTAGTTAAACAATACTTTATACTAGATGATATGTTTGAATAAAATTCATTTGGGATGATGACTAGCTTTAGGGGGAAGGATGTTACATATCGATTCCTTGCTAAGCTAACTATTTGGCTATTTATAGATGGTTATGGTAGTTACACATGATATCGACTATATTTTTTTTTATTAAGCTGGAGATTATAATATTTTAGGATATTAGTATGTTTATTAATTATATGATAATTTATGATTGCTTATTATGAGTTGATTTATGTATGTATTTTCATTTTTAAGCATATTAATGAATTGTTATAGTTGCATATTATTGAATATGATTATGATGTGATATAGCCTAACTACCTATGTGTTGTGAGGTGGATGAAAGTGAATTCTTCCCTCAATCACATTGAAGGGAGAGCATCATCATAGAGGATGATGTAGATGGAGATATCATGACTTGTCAGAGTG
Organism: Torreya grandis; assembly: GCA_037957365.1. NCBI lineage: Eukaryota > Viridiplantae > Streptophyta > Pinopsida > Cupressales > Taxaceae > Torreya > Torreya grandis. The sequence continues at coordinate 1,465,991 of JARHVA010002286.1, read as the reverse complement.
CTAGTGAAACCTTGCACACACCATGATAATTAGTCATGTTAAAATGCATTTAAAAATGGTTTTTTAAATTTCTTATTTATATGGTTTTTTCTAGTATGAAAAACTATAGGAATAAAAATTCCTTATGTGGTTAGCCTATTATGTCATTATTATTCTATAGGAAAAATTTAAGTAAGGTAAAATTTAATTTCAAGTTATTATTTATTATTTTTCCATTAAATTTCCAAAACATGATTTCATGCTAAAAAAATAAATATAAAAACAAAATTCCATATTCAAATAAAAGGGATTTTTTTTATAAAAAAGAGAAAGAGTAGAAAAATCATTAAAAATAGAAAAATAAATTAAAATTTACGAAAAAATAAGAAAATAATTAAAAGAGACTAAAATTAACAAAAACAAAAAGATAAAACAAAAACAAAAAGGTGGAAGAGGAATTTAAAATTTAAGAGATATAAGGGAAGAGAATTATCATAATTGAAGCATTAGAAAAGAAGGATGGAACGTGGAAAGAAAAGGCATAGAGGATCAACTAGTGAATTTAGTGGTAAGTGGTGTATTAAAATTTATTATTTTGTGATAGAATAACATTGTTAAATAGTGGATAATAACACCTAGATCCCAAACATAGAAAACCATTTTAGAAACTAGTTTATGTAAAAAAATTTGGTTATTAATATTATCTTTCAAACTTCTATGTAAGTTATTCATCACATTTTTGATCTAGTTATTGAATAAACACTCTAGATTAATGCAACTCTAATCTATTAGACTTTAATATCCATTTAATCTTAGTGAAAATTATGGGCAACTTCTTAGAAGAAATTTTACTATGGGCATGTTTATATGTAAAAACATATAGATTTTTAATCTTTCTAGATTAAATCCATGGTAAAATATGGATGGGAAAGAAGTAACAAATCTTCAATAGGAATTATGCTTCCCCCTTAATGCTATATCGATACTAGTTGGGATGTTATTATTATGCCTC
>JARHVA010002286.1:1447500-1460000 GCA_037957365.1 Torreya grandis | reverse complement strand
TGTTTAATAGAAGTATGGAATGTTATGGCTGAGTTGACTGGTTATCATGCTTGTTGATTTAATGATTTGGTTGAGTTTTAAGTTGTGATTTCTATTATATTCTATAACTTCTCCTTCATTGCATCACCATTCTTAGATTAGACTTGAATAACTATTTAGTTCATAAGTTATATGCTTGGGTTATAAATTTACAGTCAAGACAACTTAAGCTCACCATATAATTAGATGGGGTTCCAATTTGGTTTTTATAGAAGCTATATAAATGGATTTAGTTGTTTAATCCATTACTATATTATTCAACAACCTTCAATCATCTATCCCCACTTTTGATTTATATCAATGATGGGTTGGTTATTTTTATATCACCTCAAAATGGTGATTATTCTATTTCATTTGTATTATGTTATTATGTAGAGATGTCTAATATTTAGGAGTCCAATTTACTTGAAACTCCCTTCTCATCCCTAGTTTCCACAACCACCATCTAGATGATGGTTGGGTGGTAAGGTCCACCGATGGTTGGGCTCATAGAGTTGTTTAGGAAGGTTTATCTAATTCATTTACTTGCTCCATTCTTGCATGATCTTGTGAACATTATTAGAAGTAATTGGTAATGAGTTATTTATGTTATTTATACATTATTTACATGTATTTAGAGTTTAATGTTAATTTATTCATGAACATAGTTAATATTCTATCTTGATTCGATATCAATTAATTATGTTAATAATGGATGATATCATAACTTGTGTTGATAATGAAATGAAAAAGAAGGAATGCAAAATTAAATGTTGCTTATATGGTAAGAAACTAAAGTTGTTATATTGCTAAAGGTAATTCATTTATATAGATTTTAATTTGTTATAAACTTTATGCATTTTTCTAACTTTGAATAATCTTTGATATTATCAATGCAATATTTGTTTCTTTATTTAGTTATATGACCTTGTTATTAGATCATATTCATTTCATGGTTATTATGAGTAAAGATTTACTCAATCATATACATAGTGTTAATTAAAAGCATACAAATTAAATTTGATAATTAAATTAGAGTATTCTATTGATAGTATTAATGTAAAATTAATCTTTTGATCTAGTCATGTGTTTATGATAGTTAATATGACTAAAATTTAGTCAGACATATACATATGTTCTCTTGATGTAGAAACATATAGATTTTATTTTATAAAGTAAATTAGCACAATGATCATCATTGATGCATTTTAATATATACTTGTGAATTTTTTTACATGTGATGTGTTAACTATTAGAGATTGTATAGAACATAAAAATGTCATAATATATTTTAGTTATGCATGTATTATTCGATTAATCCAATTACACTTATTGTTGCATATAGAAAACATAAATGAAATCCTTTTCTATAATACACATTCAAACATAAATGATTGCATATAAAGGTATGCATATTGCATATATGAAATATGAAAGTGTTACTTTCATTCTCTCTTATTTAATATTAAATGTTGTATAGAAATGAGTAATAATTTTTGAGTTAGTTTATTACAAGCCTACCTAGAATGTAATTATATTAGAATTATTATATGAATCAATATAGAGTTGATTCTAAAACCATGTTAGATTAATCCAACTTATGAAATGAGTTAGATGAATATTGTTTTCTACTTTATTTAATGTTGTATAAATAAGTGATGTCCATATGAATATTTATTGATTTTCATTTCTTTGGGCTACATGTGTTTTGTACCCTTTTATGATGGCTAAACTTGTTTTCGTTGGCATGCCCAACATTAATTTTTAGAATTTTTTTAAGTGGATTTTATTTGGGTTCCGCTCAACTTAAAACTCATCTAAATACTTTTTTGTATGAGTTGTATGCATTCAATTCTATGTAAATTATCTATTGTTCATATACTTTAAACCATTTGGTTCACTTAAATACTTATTAAACATAATCTTAGATTTTACTTATTCAAATTTAGAATATGATATTTTATTATACTTTTTCATGATGAAATAAATTAGCTTAGATGATAATTGAAAATATTAAATAAAAGGGATTGTTTCTTTGATAAATTCCCTTTCTATATGAATGGTCAAGGTGATAATATTTATTGTTATAAATAAATAGTGAGTTAAAGTATAGTTGAAAGATATTAGAATATATCTGAGGTTTTATGAATTAGATATGTTAGTCTACTTACCCTTATAAATTATTGGATGATTAATGATTAATTGAATGGATACTCTTGGCTATATTATGTTTTGAATTCTTTTTATTTTATTATATTGCATTGGCTATGGAAATATAGTGTCATAACATGGATTCAATTATATTCTTCCCATGAAAACCATTTAATGAATAACATTGTTGATCATACTATATCATTGTTCATTTATTTGAATAATGGCATCCATGCTTACTAATTGAGTGTTGTTTCAGCTAATAAGGAAATGGTGTGGTGACCACTAGGCCATGAGGTGAATAAAAACTTGGCCAGTAGTAATAATAGATGCCTACAAATACTTGAGTTTCAATCTACTCTTATTTGTATTTGTATTATATTTTATGATATGATATTTATGTTGTGTACTTGTGAGAATTTAACATAAATCTACGTGTATTAAATTGATTTTTGATCGCTATTATAATCTAATTTTATGAATTCATATTTGATTATGAGATTATATCAATAAAGTAAATTGTACTTTTAAAGAAAACATATTTTGAACTAAATAATAACATACATTATTTAGAGTTATCCTTTTGGATTAAATTTTTCATCAAACCTTTAGCATCCTTGAGTGGAATTAAAACCCACTAAGGAGATTGAGGTATTTACCTAGGTTTAAGTACTTATAAATGGTGCTATGCAAAATAACAAGTGCCACATATGGTACTCAAGTCTTATCCATGTATGCATACATCATTACAACCTAGATCTCATAAACATGAATAAAGGTAACATGATTCCCCATAACACCATTTGTATGTAGTTACCTCTAGCTAAACTACCTTAGTTCACCTCCTTTAGTTTCGGTTGCGCATATGTGATTGTTCTAAATGATTATCACTTGCATTAAAAATTGAGGTATTAGGTCTGAAATGAATCCAAAAATGTAATTTGACATACACTCCAACTTTTTTTAGTTTTTTTTATTTAGTATTAAAACAATTTTATACTCTAAATAACTTTAGAAATGAATATTTTCTTTTTACATCTTTAATCTACTAAGTTGTCACTTTGTAATTATTAAGATGGTTAGAACATGATCAATTTTTGAAACCATCCAAAATAACTTGTACAAATTTAACCCAACTAGAGGCATAGATAAAGGACAAGGAAGCGGTCATCATGGGTGCATCCTCATTTGTAACCAAGAATATCTACCCATAAACAATGTTGACAACAATACCAAGGTTATAAATGTTGACGCAGTTGATGGGAATCCAATGGACAAGCATGAAGAGATTATTAGTAGAATATTGATAGACTTAAACAATTTACAAGTAAATATTAATAACCAAGAGCAATGTTTTAATAATATTGAAGTGGTATCCCAAGAGGAAGTACCTAGATTAGACATGGGACAAGTAAAAATACCTATGATTTAAGAACTACCTTTGACCACAGTTGACCCAATCATCAAAGAGTTAAAGAAGCTTCCCCTACCTAAATTTTTGGGTGTGGAATCAGGTGATGTAGATTATGCATGGGTGGTACACTTGCATTAATATTTCAACCTACATAACATGTTATCAAATGTGAAAGCTAGGGTGATAGCCTATCAGTTGATTGGTCCAATGACATTATGGTAGAATCACCATTATGGTATTAAAGGATATTAGCCCTTAAACCTATCTTGGTCAATTTTTGGGACTCAATTTCATAAAATATACATGAATTCCAATTATAATGAGCATAAAATCATTGACTTTCAACTTCTAAAGTAGGAGAACATGTCTATTATTGAGTATGAGAACAAGTTTTTAAATCTATTACATCATGTAAAATATATTCATGATGAGGAAACCAAGATTACTAATTTAAAACATGGGATAAAATAAATACTAATGCATGACATCAATATGACAAAACCAAAAACTTTGTCATCAATGGTTGAATCAGCCTATAGGGCTGAGGAAAAAGAAAAGTCTTGCCAAGAGGCAAGACAAGAATTTCAATCAAACAAGCAGCAGTCTAGATCTAAAAGTCTTTCTCCCATGAACAAGAAATTTCAAAAATAATATCAGAATGGTAGATTTTTTGGTAAAAATAAGAATTTTAACAATCTTTCTAATCAGAATAGAAATTTTGAGTCCCAATAATTGTCTACATCTTGCTCTTTCAAGAAGGAAAAACATCAAAACAACCAATGTGTCCCTATTATAGTTGCTAATATTATTCCAGTAACATCATGTAGACCTATTGTTTTTTAGGAATGTGGTGACAAACACTATAAAAAGGAATCTTCCAAATAAAAATTAGGTCAATCAACCAATCACAGGGTATATTCTATTATTGATAATCAAAATGTTGACTTATAAGCCACTCCAATTGAAATTAGAGGTACTATAAATGGGTTTCCTTTAACTATTTTTTTTTATTTAGGTGTAACTAATAGTTATATCTCTCCTTTTGATACTAAGAAATGTAAAATCAAACATGTTTTGATAAGAAAAGGGTAGGAGGTTGAGTTCAATACCGATAACAAGATGATTATTTTTTAATGCTTGGAACTAGATGAACTTGATCTTGATGTCTTCAAGACCAAGATAAATATGTTCCTCACACTTTTGGGGTCTTATGATCTCATTATTATCATGGGTTGGCTGCATGAACATCAATCCATGCTTGATTGTGTGGGAAAAAGAGTGAAATGCATTAATGACTTCAGGAAACTTGTAGAATTACAAGGCATTCAAGGGACATAAATGCATAAAACACTTTCATCCTTATAGTTGAAAATGGATGGTAAGAAAAGATGCAAGATTTACATAGTCCAACTACAAGAATTACGTAAGGAAAAGGAACTAGTTGATGCATATTTTCCTAGTTTGATTGATTTCATGGATGTCTTTCCTAAGAGACCACCTAGGTTACCACCTAAGTGTGAATTTTATTTTTCCATTAACATAATGCCTAGATCTATCCTTGTATCTAAAGCTCCCTACTGCATGAATGTGGCTAACCTATAGGAATTAAAGGTATATCTATAAGAGTTTTTGGACAACAAAATCATCTAACCAAGTGTATCTCATTAGGGTGCTCCATTGGTGTTTGTTAATAAGAATTATGGTACAATAATACTTTCCATTTATTATCACTTTATTAACGAGGTAAAAATTAAAAACTAATATCCTTTGACAAGTATAGATGATTTGTTTAACCAAATGAAAGGTGTTTCAAAATTCTCAAAGATTGATTTGAGATCAAGCTATCATCAGTTAAGAATTAAAGAAGATGACATTCTTAAAACAAATTTTAGAACTTGATATGGACATTACAAGTTCATAGTTATATACCATTTGGCTTGAATAATGCTCATGAAACCTTCATGAATCTTACGAACAACATGGTTAGAAACTCTTGGGATAAGTTTGAGCTATTTTTTCTTGATGATATTCTCATTTAATCCAATAATGAGGTTGAAGATGATGAACACATTATTTTAGTCTTGGAAAGACTAAGACAACATAAGTTTTATGGGAAACTCTCCAAATGTGCATTTAATGAATCTAAAATTAATTATTTGGGCCACATTATTTCTAAGGCTAGCATTGCTATAAATCTAATGAAAATAAAATCCATACAAGATTGGCCTAGTCTTATAAATGTGTATGAAGTATACAACTTTATGGGCTTGATTGGTTATTATCAATGTTTTTTTGAAAATATTTTTAATGTAACCCATCCTATTACTTATTCTTAGTGCAAAGGAAAAAAAATTATTTAGACGCCTCAATGTGAGGAGGCTTTTACAAAGTTGAATGTGATGTTAACAATAACACCTATTCCTATCATTTTATACCTAGATGGTAATTTTGAACTATGGGTTCATGCTACTAAAGAATAATATAGAGGCATATTGTCTCAAGATGGTAAGGTTATGGCTTATGATTCATGAAAACTTAAATAACATGAAAATAATTATCCTACGCATGACATTGAGCTTCCTACCGTTGTCCCTACACTTAAATAATGGAATCATTTTCTACTGGGAAAGCCTTTTAAGGTGAAGTCTGATCACAACAAATTTGAGTAATTTTTATCTCAAGTTGATTTAAATGCATGCCACTAGAAATGGCTAATTTTTTTAAGAAATTTTTACATGGACATATAATATGTCAAAGGAAAATAAAATTGTGTGGATGATGCACTTAGAAGACACATGTATCTTGTGAGCTTGTAAGCTTTACAAGGATGTTTTAGAAGTGTTATTTTGGAATAATAACTTGATGATGAATTCTACCATGATGTAAGAGTACGTTTGGTTGATGAGCCTATATCAAATAAATTTTCTACTTTTTTTATTGAATGAGATGGACTTGTAAGGCATAAAAACATAATTTATGTACCCATGTTGGGTGACTTAAGAAATTATGTGTTAAAATAAGTGAATACAACACCTTATTATTCTCATCTAGGTGTCACTAAGATTATATATAAACCTAGAAGGCTCTACTTTTGGCTTGGAATGAAGGATGATGTTATTGAATTTAGGGTGAAATGATAGTAGGTTAAAGTTGAGCATTACCATCTAAGAGGGTTTTTATATCCTCATGATATTCCAAGAGAAAAGTGGGTTGTAATATAACTTGACTGTATTATGGGGCTACCTAAATCACATAGAAAACATGATACTATTCTTGTGGTAATTGATAAGGCCAGTAAATTTGGCCACTTCATTGTTGGAAATTTAACAGATGATGCTTCCATGTTAACAAAATGTTACATGGAAGAAGTGGTTTAACTTAATATAATTCTTGAAGTGATTATTTTATACAATGACAAATTGTTTACCTCAAAGTTTTTGTGTACTTTAACTATAACCTTTGGAAAATGACTAAATTTCAATTCTTCATATCATCTAGAAATAGATGGTGAAACTAAAAGGCTCAACCAAGTGGTTGAGGACATGCTACACATGTATGTCATGGATCATCAAACTAAATGGTAATATTACCTTTATTTATTTGAGTTTGCATATAATAATTCTTATAATTATATGATAAATATGGATCCTTTTGAGACTCTATATGGGCATAAGTGCATAACTACTCTTGGCTATGACGACTTGAAAAATAGAGCTATTGATGGGCCTGATCTAATGCTAGAATATGACAAGCAAATATAATTAATAAGGAATAATTTAAAAGTGCCATCAGATTGATAAAAGAGTTATTCTAAACAAAATATATCTTTTCATGAATTTATCATGGGTGACAAAGGTTTTATACATGTTAGAATGCAAAAAGATCAATAAAATTTGGTAAAACTTCTAAGTTAGCTCCACAATTTATCAGGACCTTTGACATTATAGAGAAGATTAGTCTTGTTTCTTATTAGTTAGATCTACTTCCTTCTCTTTAAAAGATTCATAATGTATTTCATGTTTCTTTTTTAAGAAAATACATACTTGATCCATCTCATGTTTTGGATTGGACTCATTTATAGGTCACATAAAAGGGAAAGACCCAATTAGAAATTGTGAGAATACTAAACCATCATAGTGTAAAGTTCTAAAATAGAGACATACAATAGGTTTTGGTATAATGGGACCTACTAAGTGAAATAAGTACTATTTGAGAAGATGCACATATTTTCAGGCAACAATATGCATGGTTGTTTGACTAGTTATTGGGTTGGCTTCCTTTCAAGGGGGGAGGATGTTACAAACCCACCTTCTTATAAATTTTTATACTATTTAAAAAATTATGGTTATTTTTGTATAACTAAATTATATTTATTTAACTTAAGTTGGATTATGTGGTTAAACTTGATGCAGTGATATTTTTATTGCATGATTGATGCCTCAGCATGCTTTGTTGTTAACACTTGGTGGTTTTATAGATTACTACTATAATTAATATTTTATTAGAATTCTATAATTTATAAATTATTTGAATAGGTAAAACTAATATAATTTTTTGGTAGCTCGTACCATATTATGAGTTATGTTAATGTTGGCAGTGGTACATTGGATTATTAGAGTGAATTATGAATAGTTGAACAAGTCTAATAGGCATTAACTATTTTTAGTTATATTACCCATCATTGAATATCTTGTCTTATTATTATGTCACTATCTCTACATTATACCTTATCTCATTTCATTTGTGTATAATTTTGTATTATTATATTTGTTTTCACATGTTTGATATTGAATCATTTTGATTTCCATTATTATTGTTCTATTTCCCATTGTAAACTCCTCTTACCTCCACAAATAACTCACCACTCCTTTTGTGTGAACTCTACTTGATTGGACCCTACGTGCTTGGTTGGACTTAGACTCTCTAAGACCTACCTAGACCTAACCATGACACCCCCACCCCCCTTAGAATATTATCTAGACCATTTTAATAAAAGGTGGTGAATGCTTAATTCGTTTGATGGCATAAATATTTGAATAGGGTTTAAGTGCTTAATCAATTTTATTAATGTTAATTTATTTTGTTATGTTATGAGTTGATTATTATTTTTTTTATTAATTGATATGTGGATCGACTATTTTAGATGGTCATTTAATGACTATTGCATTGAGTGGGAGATTTTGGCAAGATTGATTTGTGAAGTGTCGACACCAATACATGAGGATTTCTTCTCCTAAAATTGAATGTAGGAATTGAATGGGTATGGGGAGTTGGAAAAAAGGTATGAAGAGTTAGGCAGTAGATGGAAAGATTGGATGTGAGTAGGAAGATGGAGAAAAATGGAAAAAAATAGTGGGAGATGCTCGATTGGTTTTTAATGCAGACTTATTTTGCGATTTTTTAATACAATGTGGGAGTACAAGGTTTATTCATTATATCCTGCTAGAACTTTTTTATATTTCCTCCTATACATTTTTGGTTAAGATATTTTGGACTATGTCTAGTTATTTATTCTTAAAAGTAAAAAACTTAGAAAAACTGGATGTTGTATATGTTGTTAGTGTAGGCTTTTCTCCACCTAGTGGTTTTACCTACATATATTTTTAGCTTACTTAGGTTATTTAATTAAGTCATTAAGGGTAATTTAAATTTAAGTAGGTTATAATTGTGAGTTACGGCTTTACCTTTTTGTTGACCTAATCTCACCCTATATGTACTTTCCTTTTTCTTAAAGTGGCTAATGTAAACATTTCCTTTTGTGGAATTTTCTTATTTTTGGAGCTCTCATTCTACCTCTACAAGAATTTGACATTCATTGCTTGGCCTCTATTCAAAAATCTTAGAGAAATATAACACAATAATAGAGCTTTCCTGATAGCCTCATGTGTTTGTCTCCTTTTTTAAGATCCTCCTGCATTCACCTTGCTATATTTTCATATTATACTTCTGCCATTTTTGACCTTAGAGGCATTTTTTAAAAACTACCTTGAAACTCATGTCAAAAGGCCTTTGATGGAAAATCCATTTTCACATATTTTGTGGGTTTTTTGAGATCTAAAATATTTTGTTCTTAGTTTTTTTATAAAGTTCATATATTTTCCAAAAAAATCATTTCATCTATCTGGTCATCATCTGTACGATCGAAGTAATCCAACCTGCAAACCCTGATTTACTCTCCATATACCAAATCATGTTTTTGAAGTGATTATAATTACTCACCAATAAAATTAGGTTTCTGAAGTGATTCTAGTTTCTCATTGACTAAATCAGGCTTTCAATGTGATTCTACTTGCTCGTCGACCAAATCAAGTTTTCAAACTACTTTTACTTGCTCATTAACCAACTTGGGTTTTCGAAGTGCTTCTACTTGGAAGTAATTAGGCTTCTCCAAGGTAATTAATTATAAAGTAATTAGGCTTCAGTATTCATACTTCACAACCTCAAAATACATTGTAAAAAAGTAATCAAGTTTTCCAAGGTTGATTACTTATAACTTTTTATAAGTTAAAGTAGATCGAAACCTTGAAGTAAAGTAGTTGGAAGAACCCAAAGTAAAGTAGCTCAAAGAACCCAAAATACATTGTGAAGAAGTAATCAATTTTTCTAGGGTTAATTGCTTATAACCTTTTTTAAGTTGAATTAGTTTGAGAACCCAAAGTTGAAGTTGTTTAGAACCCTGACAACTAAGCGCGTGACATTCTTGAAGCCATCAAATTTTAGGTGAATGTTAATGAAGAAATATATTAAAAAAATTTGTAATTTTTGGATCAAGTCTAGAAAAAAATTCCATTTTTGGAAAGGGTCCATGAATATGTTGAAGTAAGAACTTATAAGTGCCATAAATTTTGATCGATAACTCCTTTTTGAGTGTCATTTTATTTAAAAGTGCTTTTTTTATGCTCTAGACATTGGACCTTCCATTGGGCCTTCTACAACTACAAATAGTTTTCACATTTTTTGTAGACTCTTAGACATATTATCAATTGAATATGATGTCCCTCTAGTTCCTTATACTTATGCACCTACTACTCAAGAGACATTTATAGTTGAATCTGAAGTCTATACAAATGTGCTTGTATTTGAAACATTCACGGGGGTCATTACTGATAGTTCTAAATGGGTACTATATTAAGTTGTGCATTCTTTCCTTTTTTACATTCTTCTTTACTTACTGTAACAATCTTTACTTCTGTACTATGGATTTACTCTCTATTACTCTACTTATCATGAATAGAAACCTGAAAATAAATAATCTTACAATCCAAGAGTTACCATCAAATTATAATGGGCACTATGACTAAAACTATTGATGCTAGAGCAAAAATAAAATGGTTTAACCATTATGACATAGTCCATGGACTACTGTGTCTCTCAATCTCCATATATTTACTCTTTCACATTGAATCTACCAAAACATCTACTGAAGTGTGTACCACATTGTCCAAGCTCTTTGGAGTGTAGGATGTGATGAGAGGACATGAATTGGAAAATGAGCTCATTGGATTTAGCCCAGATGACTTCAACATTCTTCAAGATTTGTTTACCAAATTTAAAATTTTGAGATTGTAGTTGAAAGCATGTGTAATTGACAAGAAATATGAACAACTTGTTTTCTCAATACTCTCTAAACTGGGTCCTGAAAATTTTGTATTTGTGTCCACTTTCCATACAACTAAGAGTGCTCTTGACACCACATAGAAGATCCATTTTTTTGATACCTTTTTCACTGACCTAATTTGGGAGCAAGATAAGTTGATACACATGGGAACAATGAAGTCATATAAATCTCATGCATTTCTTGTTGAGAAAGATAAGGATTCTAACAACAAAGAAAGAAAGTAGAGTAATAAAAGTGTTGAGAAGGGTGAAAATCTTTCTAGCTCCAAATCAATAAATGTGACCTCTTCTTCCATTCATAAGCTTAATAAATATTGGATCAAATGTGGGCATTGCTTAGGTAAGCGTGATGAGAGTAAATGTTTAAATAAATAAATTGACCACCTTACTAGCCTTCTTATTCAAAACAACATTGGTGTTCTAGATTCTATCAAACCATCTTCATTAACCCATGAATCCACTAAGGAAAATTAATATGGGAAAGAAAAGGCGAAAGAGAATAATAAGGGGAAATATAATGACAAAGCCTTATTTTTAGTTGTGCCTCTAACTCCTCCTGCATGGGTCATTAACTCTAGTGATTCACATCACATGGCCTCTTCATAAATTGAGTTCAATTCCTTAGAACCATGTGACATGTCCTCTATACAACTAGGTGACAACACTTATAAAAAGGTTATCAGGAGAAGGTAGATTGAAGTGAGTGATAGAACATTCAATAATGTTATGAGTGTGGCCTCACTCTCAACTGATCTCTTGTCAATCTACTAGATCACTCACCTTGGTCTGGGCATGCGAGTTGAATTCATTCTAGATTCAGTGTACATCAGGGAGTTTCATAGTGATATTATATTGGCTATCAAAATTAATGATCATTAGACTCAACTATATAGCTTCTCACACTTTACTCTTAACTCTCCTTTAGATTCTTTAGATTCCTCTTCAAACTCACCTTTACCTATTGACACTTCTAAGCCTAAGCTTTTTTTGATATTGTTAACTCTTCTTCTACAAATGATTACAATAGTGAAGTGGACACACCTACACCATCTCCTTGTCACCTTATATATATTCAAGAGTTAGTTCTTGACCCACCTACCTCTGGTCTACTTCTAAAATTATAGGGTAATGGTTTACTAATCTAGGGCACATCAGACACCAGGTAGTCTATTCCATAGTTACAAAGGATTATGTACACCTTCTTCACCTCTACTTCTATTGCACCATCTTGGCATAAAGTAGTTGGGCCATCTACCTCATAGTATGAGGACCATTCCTTTCATATGAATTACACGTTGGA
>JARHVA010002286.1:1415000-1442500 GCA_037957365.1 Torreya grandis | reverse complement strand
GTATATACAATCGATGGCCATATGCATATTTATTGATTTTCATCTCTTTAGACTGCATGTGTTTTCATCCTTTTTCTGATTAGTAAACTTGTTTTCCTTGGTGTGCCCAATATTAAGTTTTAAAATTTCCTTAAGTTGAACATTTTATTTGGGTTCCACTCAACTTAAAACTTAGATAAATATCTATTTGTATGAGTTGTATGCATTTAATTATATGGAAATCATCTATTATTCATATAGATTAAACCATCTCATTCACTTAAAGACTTATTACATACAAGCTTAGATTTAATTTTCTTAAATCTATAATATGATCTTTTATTATACTTGTTTGTGATGAAATAAAGTAATTTTAGATGATAATGAAAAATATTATATAAAGGGAATTATTCATTAATAAAATCATTTCTATATGAATGGTTAAGGTGATAGTATTTGTGTTTTAAATATATAATGGGTTAAAGTATAGATGGAAGATATTAGAATATAGCTGAGGGTATATGGATTAGATATGTTCTTCTACTTACCCATATAAATGATTGTATGATTAATGATTAATTGAATGGATAACCTTGGTTGTACTATGTTTTGAATTCTTTTTGTTTTATTTTATCGCATTGGATATGCCAATATAAATTTCTAACATGGATTGAATTATATGCTACACATGAAATATATTTAATGAATAACCTATTGAACATACTATATCACTATTTGTTTATTTGAATAATGACTTCAATGCTTATTAATTGAGTGTTGTGTAAAATAATAATGTAATGCTGTGGTGACCTTTAGGCCAAAAGATGATTACAACATCAGTTGGTAGCATTAATGCATGCCTACAAATCCTTGAGTTTTACAATGTTCTTCTTTGTACTCTTTTTTATGTTGTGATATTTCTGCTATATAATTGTGAGAATTTAACATAAATCTACATGTATTGAATTGATTTTTGGTTGTTATAATTGAAATTTTTAAATTCATATTTGATTAATATATTATATCAATAAATTAACTTTTACTCTTAATGAAAACCTATTTTAACCTAAATGTTCACATAGGTTATTTAAAGTTATCTTTTTTGGTTAAATTGTTCATCAAATCTTAACCATCCTCAAGTGGAACTAAAACCCAATGAGGAGAGTGAGGTATTTTCCTAGGGTTAAGAAACTATAAATGGTCTTATAAGGAATAATGAATGCTACATATGGTCTTGGGTCCTATCTGTTTACGTGTAAATCGATACACTGCAAACTTCATAAACATTAATAAATGTATCATGCTTCCCCATAACACCTTTTATATGTAGTTACCTCTATCTAAATTACCTCAGTTCACCTCCTTTGATTTTGATTGTGTGTACATGAGTACGTTAAAAAAATTGCTTACATCATCAAATCAGGTATTTAATCTGACACACATCTAAAAATGTACTCTGCTATACAATTCCAGTTTTTTGTTTTTGAAATTGTTTCATGTACATAAGTATTTGATAACCCTACTAGATGGTGAATTATATGATATTCATTTTATCTCAATAAATATAGTGTATTAATGTTATTATAAATTAGAATTATCATATGGAAAATGTTAATGAATTAATCAACATGTTATTAGATTGGTCTAATTTTTTTTGGAATATAATTACACAAGCTAGTATTGAAATATAAATGAGAAAATATATGAATAAAGTGGCATGTTATATAATTTAACTCAAATTTATCTTGTAGAGGGACATTTTTAACATTTATATTTAATCTAAAGGCTTATCACGGAGGGGAAAAGCCCTAAGATTGATCTCACAAGAGATAAGAAACAAAATATGTGGTTAAACACAATCAAATTATGACACTTGGTTATTAAGCAATTTTGTTGATAGCTTTCATATTCATGTCAGTAGTGAAGCCAAAAGCTTACATTATATAGACCATTTATTTTGGACCATATCACTATTGGAGATCCATGCTATACCAAATGGAGAGAAATAAAGTGGCTTGTGCTCTAAGATTTCAAAATGGAATCAGTAGTCACAAGTTTGAATTTGTGGTGAAACAGGTGAGGAAACATGAGTGTAAAATACCTTGATTATAATGAGGAATTAATATCATGGCTCATGGCTCTAGACACCTCCTTCATTCTAGAATTTTTGCAGTTCTACATCAATCAAGCTGATCATACTTTCCTAGAAGGTTAGTGATTGGGCAAAGTTTTATATCTTTCATTTTCGACCCACATAACTCAATTATTTAGTTTCCATTATTATTTCTCATCTCCATGTTAATATTCTAACTCAAAATGATAATGACTCAATAAAATAATCTAGGAACAAAGTATTTATCACTTAGTTTTTTTCTAGAGAATATGGCCATGAGGCCTAGAAATGTCTATTTTGGTGCCACAAGGTAGCTTGTTATCATCCTTAAATTGAGAAGTGCATATGCATAGAAAACAAGTTTTTATTGGCATGTAAATAAGTCATGGCATGTGCAACACAGAAAACTACATTGTAAATGTGTAAGATAAAGAAGACAAACTATAAAACCTGGTATGTTAAGATCAAATATCAAACAATCTATAAATTTTAAGAGTGCATACATGTGTTAATCTGGAGCAAGTGCTCTGTTCAAATTAGCCTAAAAATGAATGTGTGAATCTCTAGAGAAAAACAAATGTTAGGATTTATGTATGTTTAAATTCTACCTTGACTTGAAATCGATAAAATATATTTATAGATCGCTATTTCAGGTAGACCATATCTATAACCTAAAAAAGTTTATACTAGACTATTCCCTAAATTATGTCTACTATAGGTATAATCTAGATACTAAATCATTTTCCCATGTTTTATGCAATTTTTAGAGTAATTGATTCCACCTTAATCACTGATTACATCTTCTTTGTTTACATTTGTATAAGACCCAAAGCATTATAATATGATAGCAATGTTCTTAACATAGTAATTCTCTATGGTATTTATGTAGCTCATAGAGTCAGGAGCTTACTTTCCACAAGATCTGTTAGTAGATGGTATTAGTTTTTGTAGGAAAAAAACTTGCTATCAAACTGGTCTGCTATAGCTCCTTAAATACAACACATTATATGATGACACATGCATAGACACACTTAGGTGAAATTTGAATAAAATTTTCATTCCATTAATTATAATTCCTTTTTCCTTAACTTCATTGTTGTAGGGTTTATAAAGTCTAAAATTCTTTTATCCTTGCTAATAAACCTTTTCATAAGCATACGCCTCCACATATCTACAACATCTTCACATAAGTTTCCCTAGAATACATGAAATAGACACATTTCAAATATTTTAAAAATCTTTGACAATTATTTACCTCAAGGGGACATCTATATATAGAATAGCACTCAGAAACCAAGAAAAATAACACCTTTTTTGGCATCCTATAAAAAATAACATTATTAAGAATGTTATTAGATTTTATTTGAACATTTTCAAACAAAATATCTATATTAGGAAGACACATAACCCTTAAAAAATTTCTATGGACCACCATAACAATAAATATTTTTCTTTTAATATATTGTATTGTATTACACATCAAGTGGACAATCTTCACCATGTATGGACACTTTACCTATAGTCCATAATGCTCTGCATGATATTTGTTATTGCCTTCAAGTTGTTCAACTGCAACATACTTGTCAAACAAGGCATAAACATCATGACAACCTTTAATGTCAAGTTGCATATCTAATGAAAATTAACTAGAAAAATATATTGTTTTTATAAATTAAGAAGGATTATGTCCACAATGTTTATATCTCGCAACTCAAGTTGTGGCTTTGTCATTATTGAAAAATAAATTGGGTAAAGTAAAACTAGAACCATACATCTATGCATACATCTATCGAAATATATGCACACACTAATTTTTAATTCCATGAGTAAATTAACCATTTATTTAATTTGATAGGCAACTCAATAATATTCAGGGTACATAGTCATCAAGGGAAACATCCTCATGTGGATAAATTTTCATTATAAAAACCTAGGTAACTGAATCAATTTTGTTACGTCTCCTTCCACATCATTAACTAATTATTTTTAAATGTGAAAGGCCATGTAATATATTTGACTTTTATATTGATTAAATAGTATTAAATATGTGCTTATTTAATATTAGGTTGAATATCATGACATTCAATGTAATTGACTCTATTTGGATTAACTCAAAACTTTGTGTTAGGAAAAAACATTATATCTTAAATAAAGATAATCAAGAAAGTTCAATAAATATTTGTATTCATATCAATTTATATATGGTATTTTGTATTATTCATTAGATTATATATATGAAGTTTTTTTATCGAGAAAGTCTTATTATGTTTGGTTTAATTTATTTTATAGTCGATTAACTTTGGTTTTATATAGTTAAAACAAATATTTGTAATACGTCATTAAATTTTACACATGTATCTATTTGGGATTCTTCAATTTCATCACTTTATCCATCATCATCATTATGAAATATAATAATTTTATATATAATAATTCATTATATATATCCACACACAAATTTATTCTACAAGATACCAATATTTATTAAATCTTTTTTGTGATAGCTTCTTCAAGAGTCATTATCAAGATTGGAAAAATATTTCAAAAAAAAATTTAGTAAAAATTGAAGGACAAAGTTAAATTAACAATTTTCACGTGGGAAAAAAATTGTAAACCAAATACATTGAGGGGGAGAGAATAAGAAACCTTAATGTCATGACCACACCTATTCAATACATTGATTATGACATATTATTGATATTATTATGATTTGTAGACATTATATTATACATATTATGGTTCATTACAAAACATTTACTTTATTTTTAAACTGATCTTTACGCATCACTATATTTATGTACTTATATAATTTTGATGATGATCAAATACTGTTAATACCTTTATGGATTTGGTTACAGGTTTGTTATAGATAAGCATAGGTTGGTTATAGAATCTTGTGTGCAAGGACAAAGGTGGAATATGGAGTTAATGTTGAAGCATGGTGCAATAGTGTCACCACCCAATTTGAGTCATTTTACTATTAATCTTGCAATGTGTTGGCCTAGTTTGTTTATCAATTTAGTGTCGGTTGAATCTCTTTACTCTTTTAGTTTGTCATGTTTATTTTATTGTTGTCATTTTGAGAAACAAAATACAAATTGGGATGATAACGTGTTTTTTTCTAACATCAATGTGAAAATTTTTGAGAAATATGGATGCAGTTAGCATCCAAATACAATGAAGATGATGCAGTTGATTGTTATTATTTATTGAACAAGTGGATAAAGTTATAGACACATGTTAGTGGTGTCTTAATTACTTAATCATATAGTTTTTATGAAAGCAAAATGTATTTAAGTGCTAAAAAGATTAAAATTTTGAGTATAATTTTTAATAAAAGAGTTTTGTAAAAATTATATATATGGGTGTTTTGTAAAGTGAACAAGTATATGTTGATAGGAATATCACATTAAAAACCTGTGACTATCGATCTTATCTCATATTTATGAAATGTTAAAAAAGAAATTGGAGAAATTGGTTATATTGGTGACATTTTTATTGGGTTGCCAACTTCAAAGATCCATCTCACAAAATTGGGGATCCATATCTTGGTGCATCTACAATTTTTAGAGATGTGATATAAAAAAAGGTTAGTTTTTTAGATGCAGATAACTAGTAGATAGTGACAACCATGTCATATTGTTAATAGTTATTTTTGTGTCAGTATCATGCAATTATACTTATCAATTTTTGGTTGTCCTCCATTCCAATAGCAAGAAATTAATAACTAAATTATGAAAATTAAAACCAAAAAGATTTGCAAAGTAGTAAATAAAAATGTAAATACTTATCCAAAAAAAAATTAAAGTACTTTATCATTACAATAAATCTAATATGAACTAATTTTATCTAATATCTTACTTTTCTTACACCATGGGGGCAACTGCTAGTTACTATTATTGTAGCCATAAGTAGTTTTTAAGTTAAAAAATCAACTTTCAATTAAACAAGGGTTAAGACAATTAGTAAGGTCTAAAATTTTAGAATAATTATTGGAAATTAAAATGGACAATCTTTTGTTTTGGTTTAAGACAATACTTTTCTATATTATTATATACATTTAGGAAACATAAAAAATTAGCCAAAAAAAATAAAAATGTAAATGAATGAGGGAGCTTGTCCATTTTTAAAAAAATGTATCTTAAATAAAGGGTGGTCACCCATTCTTAAACATTGGGAAAACATTAATTTATAGTTGAATATGAGAGTTGCATGTAGCCTTGATTATTGAAATGATAATATAATAATTTTTGATATTTTTTATATGTATGAAAAAAAACATATAAATATTAATACTGAAGATAAATGTTAGGTTGTAAAAATTTATTATATTAAACATAAAATAGATAATGGAATAAAAACTTATTTTAAGAAAAATATTAATATTTTAAATGAAGGAGAAAATAATAATTTTAATAAAAATTAAAAGATATTTTATAAATATATAATTTTAAATAATTTCATAAATAAAAATGAAAAGTTCATTATGAGCATTTCATGTAGCCTCAATTTCCATAGTCAAAACTCAAACATTGTGGATATGTAGGCAATTAATAAATATAGGATTAATCAAACAAAATCATGAAGAAGATATGACATATTTAAAAAATAATAATTATGTTTATTTTCATGTTTTTTAATGTGTCTAATGAAACATGTTTTATCAGTATTTATATGTTTTAATTTCTCTATAAACATTGATCTATGTTTGTAAGTTAGGGAATATAAGCATTAACAATAAGAAATAAAAACTAAAAAAAACTTAAATTTAATAATCATGAGACAATTATATCAAACTAAATATATACTTAAAATGTGCTTCCTATTGTTCAAAATATGGAGAAATAACATTGCAAAGTTGAATATGATAATTGAATGTAATGCTTATCACTGATTCAAAAACCCAAACATTTTGGATATGTAAGAAAATAAAAGAATGAATATGGGTGAATAATATAATGAAAGATTAATAATTTATATTTAATATAAATTATATTAAATAAAAAAGAAATAATGAATATAGATTGACTTTTTTATTTAAAAAATAATTATTTTAAATGAAAGATATATTTAAAGGTGGAAGCTACCCATTTTAAAATATATTGAGAAAAAAAATATAAATAAATAGAAATAAGACTTTTGATCACATATTTTAAATTATATTTTGAAACAAGAATGAAAATTTGAATTTTGGAACTTCATTTAAACTGTAATACCATTTTAGAAAAATCAAACATTGTTTATATGTAAAACCCCCAACAATTGAGCATGAGTGAATAATAACATCAATGAGAATGGTATATCAAAAAATAATAAAAGTTTGTGATTGTTGTTGTAATGTTGAATGATATTTTTCTATTAATGTTTTTATGTTTTCCTTTTTAAAAAAATATTATTCTATATTTATTAGTCATGGAAGACATACAATGAATATAATTAAAAATTTTAAATAAATAAAAATTTAATGAACATAAGAAAATTATTTGAAATTAGATATAAATTTTTAATAAGTATATTTTAATTTAAAAATATGTAGAAAGAATAACTAAAAATTGAATATGATAATTGTGTGTAACATTTATTACCATTACAAAAACAAAATCATTTTGTATATCGAAGATTCAAAAAAAGAGAAACCAAGAAAATAATAAAATTAATAAGAAAGATAATTTTATTAAAATTTATTAAATTAAATAAAAAAGAGATGATGAAATAAAATTTATATTTTTTCAACAAACCATTATTTTAAATGAAATGTATACCTAAAAGGGGTGGCCTCCTATTCTATAAAGGTTGGAGAAATAATAATGTAAATACATAATAAAAGATAAGGGTTAATTTTATACTAATTATTTTTCATTGGATATAGTGAATATAGTAGGTTTCAAAGAGATCCTATAACCACTAGTCCAAACAAAAGCAATATGTAATGAAATATAAATCAAAGATCAGCTGTAGTTCATATAAAGCCTTTAGATGAGTAAGAACAAAGTGATAACCAAAAACAAAAAGATGATTATAAAAATAACCAGAACATAAAAAGACAATAAATAAGGCCCTAGTTAGAACTAGATAGCTCCTCAGAGTTAATGTTATCTTTTGTATCCTCTTACTCTATATTTTGACTGATTTCCTTCAAAAATACCTATTTAATTCTACTCCAAGTGCATTTTGAATGACCTTCAATAGAGGTGTGGATGATCTTTTCCTAAATTTAGTAGGGTATATATTTAGGATGTGAAGTGGTTTAGGTAAAGGGTGTCTCCTTAGAGATCACCACTTGTTTAGTAATTTTTTCTAGTGGGGTGTCTAGCATCTTCAATCCCATATCCAAGTCATTCTTGAGTCTCAAATTTTCAACTTTCAAATGATTCTAGTCAGTGACAAGATCTGACATGGCCATCCCACCATTCTCAAGATTGTAAAGAAAATGCCAAGTTCTCTATTGTGTTGGTCAATAGAGTCCTCTAAGGAAAGGGTTATGGTTCCCTTATGACTAGTTGCCTCCTTGGTGGGAGTGGGTCTAGTTTTGCATTTTTTGGAATAGGATGTTGAAGGGGCTAGCAATCATTTAGTGGGGGTTTGATCCAGGCTTGTTGAAGTGGTGAAAGAGAAGGGGTGGGGGAAGCTTTCTATTTTTAGGTGTCACTAGGGTGTCAACTAGAAGGTCTTCATCAAGGAAGATAGTTTTAATTAGTAGAGGCTTGCCTTTTTGAAATAACAGATATATCAGACTACGATGAATTATGTTATTTTTTTTACTCACTTGGTAAGCCAAGGTGATGCTTTCAATGGATTTAAGAAAATACAAAGGCAAAGTAATTTTATAACCTTTTAAATGGTTAAGAAGAAGGAAGAGATGATATAAAATCACAATGAACTTACCTTACAAAGTAATATATTTCATCACTTGAAAACAAATCTTGGCCATCGCTTGAGAAGGTTAAGAATCAGAAAACACTTCTTTTTTGTCTTCATAGCCTCATCATACTTGAATAATATTTTCATTAGTTCAAGCTTTCAAATGCTATTTTTAAAGGCCTTTATCCTATTACAAGACATGCCCATCACCTTTCCAATGCTTTCATCTAAGAAAAATATTCTTAGTCCCCTCATTTTGATTGTTTGTTTATTCTAAGTTAGAATAAAATACTTTGAGAGGTTTTCATCATGGCCTATAATGCATTGCATGAAATAAGATAAAATTCATTCATGAAGTTTCTTCCACACTTTCTTGTTATTATTGAATTTCAAGCACGAGAATGATTCAAGATAGTCTCTGTCACCCCTTATGATCAACTTCCTACAAGAATTATTGTCTGTTAAGTTAGCCTTTGTACTTTTGTATCTAGAGAATTCAAACCCATTATTATTACTAATTGATTTAATTACAAATTTGGGGTGAGAATCATTACTCATCTAAGTCCCCATGCTATTTATTAATGTTACCTTTGGGTCATACCTAGTCAATTCATTGTGATGATTGATTGAAATTATTATTAAAAATGTTTAGGATTTGGGTTGAGATTTAATTAGGGTTATCGCACATGACTAGCCTTTGAACACCCACTCCAAAATTGGAAAGGCTATCGTCCATAGAGTTTCCTTTTCAATACTTGTGGACAGGATAAAATTACTCTAATGAGTGGAAAAGGATGTGCACATCATCGATAACTTATTTGATGGAATGTGAAGAGGTGACTTTACCTTCAATATCATGTAGTGTTTTAAGGGCATCTCATTCAATAAAAATTTGAGGGATGTGTAGTCAGAATATGAGGTGAATGCCTCAAAATTAACAATTTTATACTTACTATTACAAATAACTTGAAAAAATAATAAAAC
Organism: Torreya grandis; assembly: GCA_037957365.1. Classification (NCBI taxonomy): domain Eukaryota; kingdom Viridiplantae; phylum Streptophyta; class Pinopsida; order Cupressales; family Taxaceae; genus Torreya; species Torreya grandis. The sequence goes on along the minus strand of JARHVA010002286.1, from coordinate 1,432,563 downwards.
AAAATCATATCTGATATATTTATGCAACCCTAATTCTCATTGAAAAAATTGAATCATTGTATTAATGCATATAACCCAATAAATTAGCCCAAGTGAATAAGAACATGAAATAGAGGTTATTATAAAACATACATTATATTCAATTAAATATAGAAAAATAATGGGAAGAATCAAATTATAAACAGTGAGCAAAATAATAATCTACATATGATTTTGATAACTACATGTATTCCTAATTCTTGTTTTGAAAGATCAAGAATTGTGGATATGCAGATAACCCAAAAAAAGGTGCATGGATGAATAATGATGTGAAGGAAAAAGGATGTTTTTTGAAAAATTATTATTTTTAGTGAAATTTAGATTAATAATGGGAAGCCTCCATTTTTAAAATAGTTAGAAAAAATTATAATCAAAAGTCAATGTCAAGAATTACATTTAGCTCTTATTATCGTTGAAAACCACAAACATATTATGGTAACATAACAAACAAAACAATTTTTCCCAAATGAATAATAACACCAAGGATAATGGTTAACTTACAAAAATATTAAATGAAATTTTGAAAAATAAAAAACTCAAACTAACTTGAATCTAATAACTATTTCTAGTGCTAATTCCTCTTGAAAAAAACTAAACATTATAGATATGTAAAACAACCCAAAAAAAGGATATGAGTAAATAAGAACATGAAGGATATATATATATATATATATATATATATATATATATATATATATATATATATATATATATATATATATATATATATATATATATATATATATATATAGAGAGAGAGAGAGAGAGAGAGAGAGAGAGTCACTGTATTATCAAATTATTAATAAAATAATAATCCATATTTGAATATTAGAACTATATGTTACCATAATTCACATTGTAAAAACTCAAGCTTTATGGATATGTAAATAACCCAAAAAAAGGAAAAATGGGTGAATAAAAATGCGAATGAAAAATGTTTTTTTAAACATTATTTAAAATGAAATATAGACAACTAACTATAATATTTCCTTTCTCAAATTGTTAGTGAAAATAAGAATGAAAAATTTCATGTATCCATTCTTGTTGGCTTTAAAAAAATTTATGGATAAGTAGATAACCAAAAAAAAGATGCTAATAAAAATTTTAGTGGTTTAATATGGACCATCAATTGGTGACTATTCATTTTTTAAAAAAATTGAGAACACATAGATAACAATTATATAATAAAAAAATAATTCTAAAAAACAAAAAATCATATCATATATATATATATATATATATAAAATATCATTTTTATATATCTACATAGTTTTTAAAATTTATTTTTATATTTAATTTATAATATTTTAATAAACTTTTTATTTATATAATCAACATAAAATAAAAGATAAAATAATTATATACCAAAAAATGCTAATAACTAAAAAATAAAAATTAATTATTATAACTAAAAATTTAAATATATAATAAACATAAACTTATATCAAATTTATACTACATATGTCATTACATTGTACTTATAATACATATAATGTTACACGTGCATACATAATTATAATAATGGTAATAAATTTTATAGAAAAGTTTTCAAATTGTTTAATAAATCAAATTTTAAATTATATTACTAAATAATTCACAATGAAATGATTTTTTTTTTCACAATCAAATAATATTTAAAACTAAATGGAGCATCAAAAATTCAAAGTCCTAAAATAAAATCATATTTTCCCATCCTCGCCAAAGAAAAAAAATGAAGTGTAAAAAATTCAAAGTCATAAAATCAAATCAAATTCCAACCACTTCCTCTGAATGTTAAATTGTGATATTTTTAATGTCTATATATTGATATATTTATTGCTTGAAGAAAATAAAATGTATTGATAAATATTATCAAAAATTATATAATTTATTGAAAATAATAGAAAAGTTGGGAATAAATCTTTGAAATTTTAATATATAAATAATAAATATATTTATTTTATCAAACTGATTCTTAATGAAAAATGAGCATTATATTTAATTAGTTATTGTAATAAAAGATAGAGATAGACAACAATGAGAAATGGGATGTAGATATAAATTTAAATTTTGTATCTATTTTTTTATACCACTTTGATATTTATAAATAATATTAATCACTGGAAAATTATCAAGAAAATTTTTTTATATTTTTTTTCCTTCAAATTATTATTATTCTATTTTTTCTTAAAATTAATTTTATTTATTAGAACTACCATCTGAAATATTTCATTCTTACAAATTTTATTTATTATTATTAAAAATAACATATTAACAATAAAAACTATTCTACAAAAAAAAAAAAAAAAAAGAAACAACAACAACACTCAAATGACTATATATATATATATATATAATACCCAACCAATAAGAATTCCTTCTAATTCAAAACATATAATTTGTATAATTTTATTACACCATGGAAATTTCATATCAAATTTGAGAATATTGCATAAATCATATTAGACAATCTTTCTTGAAATAAACCACCCAAAAAAATGGATTGCCTTCCATAGTACACAATAAAATGACATTTAAAGCCCATTGTACAATGTTAATGCATCCCAATGCATCTCAATAATCAAATAACCAAAGTAATAGTGAATAATAACCATATTGGTTCACCTTAGATGCTTACCTAGGTTTAAATACCACTAGGAATTGCCATAGAGAAGTATGTTTTCCATAGAGTGATATGTTGTTCGAGGGGGTATAAGTATGCAAATCCATATTGATAAAATTTTAACTTGGCAAGGGAACTCACCTTATCTATAAAATCACCTAGGAATCTTTAACCCTACCTAAGTCTCCAATCAACTTATGCGGTCATGGTTCAATAGTCCAAGAGATTGAATAAATAATACATGCATAGGATCCCAATAATATTACAACCAACAACCCATTTATTCCATTAGATAATTTTAAGGACCTCAAGTATGTAATCAATCATATCCAATAATGTCTTGTTAGCCATTTTCTATATAAGTAAACAAAATAAAAAGGAAGTGTAATCTTTATGCATGAAGATCCAAAATGACGAAATATAAGAATACATCTAAAAATATTGCTAAGACAAGGCAAAAACCAATGACTCATTGTAACCCTTTTAGATTCAACCAAGAAATGACCAATCCTTGTGCTACCCATATTAGATTACTATACCATAATCCAAGTTCCTTAGGGATCATTGCATCTTCATTGCTTACTCGACAAAGGTCACACATAGGATATAATTCCATAATGAAATAATTATTCTAATTAAATTAGATGCGACACAATACACTGAGCTCAAGTTGGATGACATCACACATATGAACATCCTATTGAATAAACATATAGATGGCATTAGAAAACCAATTTACTTCTCAGGATATAGATATACTATCCTGTAAGCTAGCCATATGACTCTTATACCTAAATGCCACTTACTTGTCCCTTGGTTAAATATCATGTCAATGAATAAAATATGGGCATTCGAGCCAAACAATCAACATGCGTATGCCCATGCAAGATTCATTACCTAAGTAATTTCATCCATTAACTTGAGTGACCATTAGGGAAGTTATAACTTGATAACTCATATCCAAGGTGGATTACTTAATCATATATCCAAGCGTAGGCATTATGGATTTCTATAACTTATTAAATCCTCATCACCAATTTGGGGATTTATTATCATTCACAAGGATTATTCATTGGTTTAATAATCAAAATATAAGGCATACAAGTATATTCAATGCCAAGGGTAAGCATAATAATTTTAAATGCACATTTCCACCTATAATGCAATGACCATATCTCATAAATGAATTAATAACAATATAACCAACCTTCCATTAATCAACAGCTAAATTATAAGTGATTGAAATAATAAAATTATGAAAAACATGCCAATATATTATGATGTTAGATTACCCTTATGGGTAAGAACAAAAACAATAATACATACTCATATAGAGAAGGTCATTAATTAGGCTTTATTTTGTTGCTTGTGAAATAGAAATAAAATCACTGAAAATGATACCATGACCATTCGGGCAACCAACTACAATAGTGAAAACACATTGCTTTTTATCATTAAGATAATTGATTGAATAGACTAACTACTATGATATATTTAACCCAAATTACAACATTCCATAGATCATGTTTTCAAGTAATAATGCCACAAATTAAGAGTTATCATACAAAAAAAATGACCCAATATTAAATCTGAAACATGATAATGGAAGTAACATCTATTATCCATTGACATCCCCTCACATAAAGATGTCTCACACACACACACAAACAGATATGTGTGTGTGTGTGTGTGTCTATATATATATATATATATATATATATATATATATATATATATATATATATATATATGTATGTATATATATATATATATATATATATATATATATATATATATGTTTGTATGTATATATATATGTATATATGTATGTATATATATGTATATATGTATATATATATATATATATGTATATATATATGTATATATGTATATGTATATATATATATATATATATGTATATATATATATGTATATATATGTATATATATATGTGTGTGTATATATATATATATATGTATATACATATGTATATATATATATATATATATATATATATATACATATGTATATATATATATATATATATATATATGTATATATGTATATGTCTATGTGTATGTGTGTGTCTATATATATATATATATATATATATATATAAAACATGCATCTCAATTCAAATTAAGAACACTAATGTTAGAACCTATGTTTAATCCCATTGGCATAAATCAAAATCATTGATCCATATATTTAATAAACTACCACAAGTGTCATAACACCAAACTATTAATTCAATTTAACACAATGAAACATTATATACCAACTACTTATAAATAGGGCATCCACCTAATTTGTGGATTCATGTCACAACACATTCAACTACCAAGGCCATACTAAAATAGATCATGTATAGGAACATTTATCAACTGTATACTAAAATCAAGAAATTATGCAATCATAAATATCTAGGAGTCAAATTGGAATATTAACAAATGCTAATCGAATTGAACACAATACAATTATTGTTCCATGTAAATGGAACATACACCAAGAGTTCATATAGCCAACTACAAGGTTGAATATACATCATTTCCACCATAACATGTAAATATAAAAGTTTAGTAAATTCACCAAAAAACCTTAAATATAGTTTTTAGTTCTAGTATAACTTTTTGTAACTTCATACATAATTCATAACCATAAATAAACCATTATGTTATCCCCATGGTTATACAATAGGTTAAAATTATTAATCATAACATGTTGCAATCAAAATTATATCTATGGTTTCAATATAGAGATAAAATCCAACAGAAATTGATATAGCTAGTTAAATATACAATAACCCATCTACTATAATCACTAATACCACAAATAAAAACATCATAGCCGATATTATTCTTTTCCAACATAATAATGCTACAAGACTACATAATGCAAGGAAATGGAACCAAAACATAAAATGGGTAGCCAAGTATAATCTAACATGCCAACCAAGAATCATGTACCAACTAATATAACCAATAAACATGACATTACATGTAAGTCAAGGTGCATCAATGGAAAAAGATAAATACATTGAGGAGAACACCCCTCAAAACCATCCCTATGAGCCCAACCATCGGTCACCCTTACCACCCCAACAATCAACTAGGTGGATGGTTTTTATAATTGGGTACTCAGGTGAGGTAAGAGGTATATAAAAGATACTGAGCCACCAATAACTAATTATAAAAGTAATCAATAAAGGATTAGAGAATAAATGCATTCAACATAGAAACATAACACTCACCTAAACTAGTGCCCAATGTATACCTTGAATCTTTATAGAAGATAATTTACATCATAAATCAGAATCTATTATATACAATTAGCAATAACAGAAGGTTTATCAAAATTCCATTGCTCAGCCCAAGAGGCTTTCTTGAGTGTAAATTAATTAAACACAATGGGGTGAACCCACAACATCCAAATTAACTCAATTGAGTCAAAAGAGGAATACATATCATTCATTAATATAAAATAAACTTGGTTTTCCTTTAAAATCATCATGTATGGATAAAATTTAATTCCTTCAAAAATTTCAACAAATCCAAAAAAAATATTAATGTAACCTCATTCTATCAAAGTATAATGAAAATAGTTATAGACTAGGACTAATAAATATAACCTAATTAGTTTGAGGAAAAACCCTCTCGAAATAATAGAAGTAAAATAGAGGTTTACAATCAATAAGGATAAATTAGTTTTATTATAAACTAAAACATAAAATATGGAAAAGAGATATGCATACAAGAGGGTGTAGCATCAAAGTAACTTCCAAGGATTCTAGAAGTATCAATGGCATCATAAATTAGGAAGAGATCAAAGCTTCTGAAAAATCCATCTTCATTTACATATGGTATACAATGACACTATTGATAGAAAATAAGTGCATAGTTATAAACCCAAATGGGGCATTGAATTTATCACTATAGTTAGGTAGGAGGATACAAATAATATCGAGAAACTCAACCAACAATTCATTAAAAAAAAGACCCACCAATAGTAAACAATCTCATACTAAGAGACTGAATTGAGCATTATGAATAAAATACTGATCAAGATAGTTTGGAGGCAGAGCAAGTGTTTTGGTTAATATTAAATCTTAGAGTAAATTCTTAATTTCCAAAACCCATGGTTTACTTCTCTCAATTTTTTATTATTGTAGACCCAAAAATCAAAAGCCTATAAATATATCTTATAGTGCCTAGTGGAAATACATAAACCCATGGCATTTAAAATATTTCCATTAACTAGGTAGAATGTGGTCATAAATGAAAGGCCAAATGGTTTAGGTGCCCAAAAATATTAAATTAGTTCACTTTGATTTTGGCCATTGTAAATTCTATCACATTTTAGTGGTGAAATAAAACAATATCATCAAAATATCATTATAAAAATCACCATAACGGCTTACTCAAAACAAGCATGCTGCCATGAATAAACTATGACATATGGGTAAAGGATACAACTTCCATTTTATAGTATCTTATTACTTGTACCCAATCAGCCACCATTCTAGGCATTGGTTCCTACCGATGAAAATTCCCAAAACCCCTATGTGCTGGTCGAAATCGACCACATCTCTCCCTTTCCCTTACCCCTACCTTCCTTACCTTTTCATCCACCTGGGGTTTCAACCCACCTAGGCATCACCCTAAAACATGGTGAAGGGAAAATTAATAACCCCTAGGGCAAGTCAACACAACACATCTAAAAAGAGATGTAGCAATATTAAAATAAAATAAAAAACCTCCATAATTCTATTGGTTAATCCACGTTAAATAATAAAAGCAACAAGTCACTAAAATAATATTAATTATCAAAATCAATCAATCAGTTATTAAAAAGAATAAACAATAAATTATTTCAAAGATAATAATAATAAACAACAAGGATCATTAAAATAATAATAGTCCATCAAAAATTCATAATTTGATCCATAGAGTAATAATAGACAAAATCATTAGATCAATAATAATAGTGATAATATACAATAAAATCATTAAAATAAAAAAAAATGACAAATTTATAATAATAATAATAATAATAATAATAATAATAATAATCCTTAAATTGATTAATAGTAGTAATTAGAAAAAACCCATTAAAATTATAAAGGTAATTATCAACAAAATCATCAAAATTAATAGTAAATAATGAAATCATAATATTGACCCATAATTATGAAAATCAATAAGTTAATATGTTGAATTACCATGAAGGGAGGTTCGAAGATGGTGTTTCCAAGTCCATACACCCAGATTGTCTAGTTTTACCCACAAACATAACAAGTTAATATGCAAGGCACTGAACATGGTTAAAAAATCAAATGTTCACAACACCCAAGGAGGACAACCAACATGATAAACGACATCAAGCACGCAAGGACATGCAATATAGAATAATGATGACAAAACTTATTACCTCAAGCAAGGAACCATAACAACACACACATATATAAATATAAGTTAAGATTAATGATAGATGAAAAACAATAATATAATAGAAATATAAATGATAATGACATAGTACCATATCAAAGATGCTATACCTGATGGATTGACTCCTGAATACTCAATTACCCATCGAGTGTACCTAAGATATCCAAACCCATTGCTGAGCTTAACTCACAGCTTGGTTCCTAGATCCCAAAAATAATACATCAACATTATCTAAATGATGTTGATATAATAATAATTTACTATGAATCATTAACATGAAATAATAATTTAAGCGTAGTCTTCTATAATATTAAAGGGACCATAGTCAATACTGATGACCATGACCCCAATCATGCCCTTTCAACATAACCAATAGCTATAAGAGTAATCAATTTCAATCCACATTAGTGAGACATGATAAATAAATAACATACAATAACATCACTAAATTAAAGTAGCATATATATATAATAGGATAAAATTAATCTAAGGAAAGCATTATATATATAAGGATAGAATGCATCCATTTTGAGCATCCACCATGACATAACATGTGATAATAACTACCCAAGTCATCTCACATCTTAACATATGAAACATAACCAACATCAACCATCATTAGTCCAAGTTCTAGAAAAACATGCTAAAAAATAAATAAATCAACTATTTGTAATGGGCCACAAGGTTAAGTCATGACAACCTCCCCTCATTTAAAAGGATTCATCTCAACAACTATCAATAGTCAAGAATAAAATTCCCTAAAGACGTCTAATTGAAGCAATTTTCACTACTTCATAATATGTCTATCCATTGCGGGGTGACAATGCCTCAGTTTTAACATGTTGGCATTGTTATTTGTTTCCAGTAGGAGAGTCACATTCTTTATTACATTAGGCCATGTAATAGACTCCTTCTTGCCTTCAGGTGTCCTTTACGACATTGATATTGTAGAACAATACTTATACAACACATTTATAATATAAAATTCCACCAAATATCCTAATTTTGTTGGAAATTTTCCAATCTCATTCCTTAAAAGGCCATAAATATATTAAAATTTACCGAAACTAGCTACAAATAGGTTCACCAAACCAATTGTGCCTAGAACAGATAGAAAAATTTCAAGGCAATAATTTTTAATTTCAATACAAAACTACTATTTTTAACTATTCCATCCATCTATGAAGATGATTATTAAACATCAAAATCATATGGTGTTCCAAAACATAGTAGCTTACTCTTACCTTAATATGCTTTCTAGAAAGGATGCTAACACCACTCCCAAGTAGCAAATATAGTCATAGTTTGACTAAATCTGAATTAATTGACTAGATAATATTATCAATTTTGAATATAAATAGTTTACAAACGTTATTAATCACATTGTGTCAATACACATAGACCTGCAACATGAGGTCAACAAATATAATCATCCAATCCACCGGATTGTAACTAGAATCTTAAATTAAGAGTGGAATCTTCCACTAAACCATTATGCCACATGAATAATCCTTTGAACATTAATTATATAATTTCATTATCAAGGGTACTAATACATACTATTATGTTTACTCTAATACATTATCAACCATTTAGGCATTAGTGCAACATCTTACACCAATCACACTAAACATCGAAGAAGCCATATAAGGCATAGTATGCAACCTAAATAGTTATAACATGTTCTCCAACACATGTGAGCTCACACAACGGTCTATTAATACTAATCCCACCGTCTAAAATCAACCATCTAAGGGCATTACCAAACTTTCATAACTCTATCTAAGGGTCAAGTAGATACCCAAGATTTTTAACACACTTGATTAGGGCTTTGTGTTGTTCTTTTAGAGCATAAAATTAACATACATTATAGTTATGTTTTTAAAAAAAATGAAATATTCATCCTAGAATATCTCTAATAGGTATTAAAAATAATACCTAAACCATTACCTACTTATACTTATAATCCAACACATGTATGCATTTTAGCAGGTAACACTTTGTTGATTTTACATAAATGTCCAAATTTTAAGACTAGTTAGTGCTTCACAAGGTTTAAACAATAAAATTTTACAAAGGTTGATTTTACCACAGCTTGTAAGATCTAGGTAAAGGAATGATAAATCTGTAAAGTGGCCATTATGCACTAAGATCCCATGGCCAACTTGTGGCACACATGGTGCACATTCTGAATGAATCAGGTGGCTACTTGTGTAAAAGGGAAAAATGGATTTTCAGCATACAAGAGAATCCACTTCCTGGACCATACTTGGTCAAAATCATTACAAATGTAGTGATTATATACCCTCAACCTCATTACTGGACCAATACTGGATACTAGAGTAGTGATGTGAGATTACACCACACAATACAACATTATACCTTGGCAGATTTCAATCGATGAAGCAAGTTCCATGAAGAGAAGATACATCACATGAATATATTATGGTCATGTTCCCACATATTAATATGTTATCAACACAAAATAACATTTATTCCATTATATGTACCCAAAATACTCATATAGTAAATTTTGAAAACATAGAGCAAAGTATGGTTTCTGGGATTTATTTCATAAATGGGAAATTCCATTACATAGTGATTTATCATCATTCGCACATTCTATAATTAAAAACATAGAATCACATATATAACATGATTTTACAACAAAGATAATATCAAGAATAAAATGTGAAAATCTGCAATGTTAACTACATACACATAATATAGTGAAGATACAAAATTTACATGATTTAACATAATTAACCCAAAAGTAATAGTTTACACAACACATAAAAATTTTACATACAAGGAGGAACCACATGGAATAGATCATTCATACATGACTTGAGTGTTCTAATAATTATGCCAAGGTAATTTCACATCATAAAAATTAACACACATGATGGTGAATTATAAAGGTCCATAATTCCCATCAGGTCACTCGGTGTCTATATGCCATCAAAATGACATAAAATATCTATCACATAGTGTTAAGCATGGGATATACTAAGAGGGGGTGAATTATTATATCATATATCTTTTCAATATTTTAACAAATCAAATTCCTTTTCTTTAACATCTTAATCATACATTCAAGATATGCAATAAAAATGAAATAATAACTTGGATCACGTGTGTGTGTGTGTGTGTGTGTGTGTGTGTGTGTGTGTGTGTGTGAGAGAGAGAGAGAGAGAGAGAGAGAGAGAGAGAGAGAGAGAGAGAGAGAGAGAGAGAGAGAGAGAGAGAGAGAGAGAGAGAGAGAGAGAGAGAGAGAGAGAGAGAGAGAGAGAGAGAGAGAGGAGAGAGAGAGAGAGAGTATATTTTTACATGGAAACCCAATGTTGGAAAAGCCATAGAGAACTATCTCAAGTGTGTAAATGAACACCAAATAAAGTCTAAAAATTTCATAAGAATAAATTTATAAGATCACCAACCCATTTTATGAGCACAAAAATAACAATGATTTATGAGTACCCCACCCCACAGGAGCACCAATCCCTCTTGTGTAGAAAATACAACTATCTCTCAATGTTGCTATCTCAATAAATGATAAAACACTACTATATCTATTTCTTTTTTTATTTCTCTTTTGTCTTCTCTCCTCTTACTCTTCTTAAAAATAATTACAAACCATGCATTTACATATTACAAATGGATTCCCAGTCCTCTTTGTATAACTTTCTAAATGACCTTTGGCATCACCCTTTGAGACATTTCAATCCACATGGAAAATGGTTCCAAACTAGTACGACCCTTTGAATTCTTTCATTTGAAAAATCACATGGTGACCCTTTATGAGGAAAAGTATCCTTTCCCTCTTTTGTCTTTATCTGGTGACTCTTTGAATTCCTCAAGGTGACCTTTCATGGGAAAATGTGGCTTTTCCCTCTTTTGTCTTTACTTGGTGACTCTTTGAATTCATCATGGGCCCTTTTTTGTCTTTATGCAACCAAGAATATATATTTTAATATTTAATTAATAGTAACACACTTTAGCCAAGATATGCACATTAAAAATGCCTTTAGACATTAAATGCTATAGGGCCTTTATCACCAATACTGGTAGACCTTTGACATCAATGACAATATTTCCACCAATCTCCCCCTTTGTCATTGATGGCAACCTCAAATTGAAACCTATACTACACATGCCAACCTAAAACTAAGACCTACACAAACTGCAACCTAAACCAACTAAAAGCATATAGCAACTCCCCCTTACTATAACATCTTATTTTTTTGAGCCTGTTCATGTACATCTCCCCCTTTAACATCAATGGCAAAGGGTCTGTCCTAGAGCTAAAACACATCCCCCCCTCAATTAATTCTAATCCTAAATGCTAGGAATTAAAATAAATTACTCATAAATTCTCTCCAAGACACTTGAATGTGTCCTTTGGAAGTGCCTTTGTGAAGATATCTGATAACATATATAAATTTTTGCATGTCCTTTGAGCATCTGCAATCAACACATCTAAATATTTTCTTTTAATCTCAGAACCTTCTACATAAAAAATTTAATGTGTGTCCCTAATCACACATTTGACTTACACTCAACAAATAATTCTTAAGACCTTCTACATATAATACACTCTTAGTCTTGGGTTTACCATTATCCAAAGTTAATGTACCATTTTTTAGCTATCCTAGTAGTGGTATTATTTCTGAATTTAACTATGCCACCATTGATATTCTTTAGAGTTATGAACTTTCTCTTATTTCCTATGATGTACCTAAAACATCCACTATCGATGAACCATTGTTTTTCTTCATTTATTGCATGAAAATGTATTTAGACTAACATAGACTCTTCAGGTTATTTCTTCTACCATGAATCTAATTTAAACTCTCTTCTTCATGAATGGAGCCTTGAGGCCTTGGTCCTTCTTGACTAAATCGAACACACTTCTACAATGCCAAGATATGTGTATGAAATTATTACACTTGTAACATATTATGGCTTCTTCATTAAATCTTGATAGAGTAGCAAAAGAGTTATGGCTTCTTCTTGACTTTTTATGAATTCCCTTCTCTTTTTTTCTAAAATTGTTATCTCTTTTCCCATAGTCTATTTTATTATGACCATAAACCATTAAAATAAAAATAATCACCATGAAAATAATAATTAGTAATCCTATTTTGGTCTGTGTATCTTTGACCTAGTGGTATTTTGTAGCTTTGTTCTCTCCAACCTTCTTTGTTTGAGCTAGCCTCTACATTCTTAACTTATTCCTTTTTCATTTTCTATTTTTTAAGGAATTCAACATATCTCTTTTATTTATATATATTAACCTTGTCTTAACATTTTATGGAATTAGTAGCCTCCACTTTATCTTTTTCAAATCTAATACCTATCTTATCTGATATTAACCTTTGACTTTCTAATATCTTATTCAACATGTTAGTGTTATTCTCAAATTTTGAATCATTATTTGCTTTATCATTGGCTATTTTCTTGATATCTTCTTTTAAAGAGGAAATTTAAACAACATACCTTTCACACTATTTACTTATATTTTACAATTTTATTGTTAAATCTTCTTTAGTCTTCTTGGCTTCCTCAATGTGTTCTTGTAGATCTTCAATTATTTCCTTTGACTCCTTTTTGTTTTTCTCAATCTGGAGCTTCAATGTTCAATTATTCTTCTCAAGAGATTTTAATTATTGTAAGGCACAAATTAGTTCTCCTTCAAGATTCACTTTAGCTTCATCCTTATTTTTATCATGTTCTTATTCTTGATCATCTATACTTTTACTTGTGGAGGAATATTCATGTATGGTCATGAATAAAATTTCTTCTTCATCTGAGTCATTGACTCCACTATCTTTGGTTGAGATAATATATTTAGAATATAAACTCTTCTTTTTGAATCTCTTCTTCTATTTACCTTTGATGTTTTTCTTGTCTGTAGTCTTTCCTTCTTCATTGTCACCATTATTCTTATCTAGGCACTTAGCTAAAAAATGTCTAATCTTACCATATTTAAAACATATAAATGGAAACTTCCCTTGATATTTACCTATTCCCTTTTTAGGCTTGTGGATGAATAGGGATTCATTGTCATCTTCTTCATCACTAGAGATGTCACTTGATTCTTGTATCTTAGCCTTGTCTTTCTTAGATGTTTTGAAAGCAACTTCCTTCTTTTAGGGTTTATTTTATTTAAATCACATATCATATGTTGTAATAATAATGTGTAGCTCATCCACCTTTAAGATGTCTAGATCCTTCATTTCCTTAATTGTAGATACCTTTGCATCATATCTAAATGGTAGAGATCTCAAAACATTTTGTACAACCATTGGATATTTTAATTTTTCTCCAAGGCCTTCAATTTGATTTACTATTTCATCAACCTAAAAAACATAAATTCCTATATTTTCTTCCTCTTATATTTTCAAACTCTCAAACTATCTCCTAAAAGTCTAGATCTTAACTCGCTGAACTTTTCCATCACCTTTTTAAATATTCCGAAGTTTTACCTAAGTCTCATGAATATATTTACATTGAATAAATTTAACAAATTATAATACACATAAACCTCTTGAAATAGCATTTAAATCTTTAGCATTCCTTTCACTTGCCTTTTTATCCACAAGAGTAGTTATAGGTGTCTATGGCTCTTCGTATGTATTTGTCATTGCTTGAAAAATGTCAAATCCAAGGGCCATCAAGTAAGTCCTCATCCTTATGCTACATAAGGTATAATTTTTCCCATCACACAAAGGTGCATTATTTGTAGAAAATCTTTCATGTGCTCTAGCCATCATGCTTTCCTAGATTTACCTTTAAGTTGTTAAACTCTTTCTGAAAGAACCTCCTCTAATACCAATTATTAAGTATGAGATATACTAAGAGGGGAAGGGTGAATCAGTATATAATATATCTTTTAAATATTTTAATTAATCAAATTCCTTTTCTTTAACCACTTAATCATACATTCAAGATTTTCAATAAAACTAAAATAATAACATTCACCACATAAGAGAGAGATATAGAGATAACATATTTTTACATGGAAACCCAATGTGAGAAAAACCATGGATAACTATCTAAAGAATTTGAATGAGCACCAACTCAAGTTTACAAATATTTCAAGCACCAAATTACAAGAGCACCAACCCCTTTGTTGAGCACCAACACAACAATGATTTATGATCACCCACCCACACAAGCACCAACCCCTCTTGTGTAGAAAACACAACTCTCAATGTTGCTTTCTTAACAAAAGATAAAATACTAATATATATATATATATATATATATATATATATATATATATATATTATTACTTTTTTATTCTCTCTTTTCTTCTCTCCTTTTTATCTTCTTAGCTAGATAAAACAATTACAAACCATGCACTTCCATATTAAAAATGGCTTCCCAAGCCTCCTTTTATAGATTTCCAAATGACCTTTGACATTCACCCTTTGAGACTTTTCAATCCACATGGAAAATGGTGCTAGACTAGCATGACCATTTGAATTCTTTCATTTGAAAAGTCACATGGTGACCCTTCATGAGGAAAAACATCATTTCCCTCTTTTGTCTTTATCTAGTGACTCTTTGAATTCCTCGAGGTGACCCTTTATGAGAAAATGCACCCTTTCCATCTTTTATATTTACTTGGTGACTCTTTGAATTCCTCACGAGCCCCTTTTTGTCTTTATGAAACTAAGAATATATCCATTAATATTTAATTAATATTAACACACTTTAGCTAAGATATGAACATTAAAAACACCTTTAGACATTAAATTTTATGGTGCCTTTGTCACTAATACTGCTAGACCTTTTACATCAATGACAATATTTCCAACATATAGTACAACATGATCAATCCTAGGGATATTAGATTAGGATCACCTTCTCTCAAGGAAGGTTATGTTACAAAAATCCCAAAAAATATATCTCCATGTGTTGGAAAAATATACCAACAATATTTTCACATCATGGATAGATGGCTCAAACTACCGATTACAATAAGAGATCCATAAAACTCTCTAGCTCACCCAAAATAGTTAGCCACACTCACCCACTAGGACCTCTAGGATAGAGTGACACCTTTAGACCTCCCAAGATATTATACTTTAGCATCATTGAATGACTCGCTCATGTAAGCTATCAATGGCCACCAAATCACTATCTCATTATTTTAACAACAATCTCTATTTTCTATTCTTCTGATTGACTTAATCGAATGAGTCAATGGTTGAATGGTGATGCTTGCTTTGATGCAACAATGATTTTTGGGAAAGGGTGTACTTATTTAAAGCACAAGGTTAATTTTATATAACTCCCATGGGAATTATAATTTCCCACAATAAATAATTTTGATTTAAATCATAATAAACATCTTCATGCATGTAGGTCATATCTATATCATAATAGTCATCGCATGGGTGAAAAAACATAGCCAAGTTCCAAATAGGCATCCTCATGGATGCATAACTCATATAGAATCAATGGATACATCCTAATACACATAAAACATATCCAAAGTTATAATAACATCCACAAAGAAGTCAACCTATCCATGATCAAAATAACCATAATTGATTCAAAGCATATCCATGATTAAAACAAACATCACAAATGAAAAACATGATTGAAATAAACATTTCCACAAACATATTAACTTCCAATATTTTGGAGTTACAAAATCACATTCTTCTAATTAACTCAAAATAGGCTAAATGCAAAAACAAGATCAATCTCTTGTTTTAGCTGAAGATGTTCCTTCACAAGTGGAGATCCCAAGCCTTACTAATTTACTCAAGTAAATCAGGTACTCTCACCCTATACAACCTTTTAGGTTTAACCATAGATCTTCTTGAGGTCATAATTTTCTAAACATCTACTGATGGCTTACCCATATAAGTCAAAAATAGATACCAAACATCATTCCCACATTTTGAAAGGAGAAACAGTTATCAGTAGTCTCACATCAACTTGCCCATGCAAGTTAAAAGCTAATAGATGATGCTTGACTTAATGAAAATCAATTAGGGAAGGTGTGACCCAACCAAGGATATGGGTAAGGATGAAAAATTCATTTCATAAATTTACCAATTTCCACACACATACATTCCACAATGCATGAATTTATACCACTTTAGGCTTGCATAACAATGCACTATTTTATTAACCCAAGAGGCTAAGTGAATTTATAAATGTCATAACATAGCATCATAAAAACATATAATACATATATTTTCCCACAAGAGGTATATAATTCCAACTATGGTTTAGTATGCACTCGATCATACAATGTCCCAAATCAATCTCAACAAAGGCAACATAGCTATACAAATGTTATTCAACAATCCATAGACATACACATATATGTTGATATAAAATAAGTTTAAAAAAATATTTACCTACACATTATGTGTATTTAATCCACCCAAAATTATAATGCAAACATAACCCTTTGTAAAGCTATGCATAATCACACAAAATGTCAACCAACCTT
>JARHVA010002286.1:1402500-1410000 GCA_037957365.1 Torreya grandis | reverse complement strand
TTATAGCTATGGTTTCAATATAGAGATAGAATAAAACATTAATGCGTATCAAATAAATGAATATAGATGGTTAAATATACAAGAATCCATCCACAATCATCAATAAGCCCACCAATAAAAAAATCATAACTGATATTATTCTTTTCCAACATAGTAATGCTACACAACTGTATAATGCAACGAAACGGAATAAGAACATAAAATGGGTAGACAAGCACAATCCAACATGCCAACGAATAATCATGTACCAACTAACATGACCAAAAACATGAGATTACATGCAAGTCTAGGTGCATCAATGGAAGAGAATGAATATAATGAGGATAACACTCCTCAAAACCAGCCCTATGAGCCCAACCATCAGTGGCCCTTACCACCCCAACAATTAGCCAAGTGGAGGGTTTTGGAAACTATTCACTCAAGTTAGGTAAGAGGTATACAAAATATACTGATCCAACATTAAAGATTTATAAAAATAATTAATAAAATATGAGAGAAGTAATGAAAATAACATAGAACCATAACACTCAACCTAACTAATTGGCTTGAGTAATGCCCAAGGCATACCTTTAATCTTTATAGAAGATGATTTACACCTTGACTTAGGATCTATTATATTGAATTAGTGAGATTAGAAGGTCTATCCAAAGTACATTGCTCAACCCACGAGACTTTCCCAAGTGTAAATTGATTAAATATGATGGCATCAACCCAAAAAAACCAAATTAGCTTACTCAAGTAAAAAGAGGAAAACATATCATTCATTAATACAAAATAAGCTTAGTTTGGATTAAAAATGGTCATGTATGAAAAAATTAAATTCCTTCAAAAATTTAAACCAATCTAAACCAAAATAATAATGTAACCTCAGTCCATCAAAGTAAAAAGAAAATAACTACAAACCAAGACTGATAAATATAACCCAACTAATTTGAGGAAAAACTCACTCCAAACAATAGGAGTAAAATAAAGGTTCACTATCAGCAAGGATAAATAAAACCTTAAAATATAGAAAAGGTATATGCATAACAAAGGGTGTAGCATCATAGTGACTACTAAGGATTCTAGAAGTATGAATGGCATCATAAATTGGTAAGACATCAAAGATTCTAAAAAATCCATCCTCATTTACATATGGTATCTAATGACACTATCAATTAAAAACAAGTACATAGTAATAAACACAAATGGGGCATTGAATTTAGTGTTAAAATTAGGTAGGAGGGTACAAATAATATCTACAAACTCAATTAGCTATTCAATAGACAGTAGGCACACCAATAGAAAACAAGCCCATACTAAGTGACCAAATTATGTATTATGAATAAAAAACTAGTCAAGATAGTGCAAATGTTCTAGTTAATACTTAATATTAGATCAAATGCTTAATTTCCAAAACACATGTTTTACTTCTCTCAAATTTTTATAACTTTAGACCTAGAAATCAAAAGCCCAAAAATATATCTTATAACACCCATAAAAAAATACATAAACCCATGGTTTTTAAAATATTTCCCTTAACTTGGTAAAATGCAATCATAATTCAAAGTCCAAATGGTTTTGGTGCCCAAAAAGAGTAAATGGGTTCAATTTGATTTGGGTAATTATATATTCTATCTCATTTTAGTGTGGAAATAAAACAATAACACAAAAATCTCATTATAAAAATCAACATACTAGCTTACTTGAAACAAGCAGGCTGCCATGGATATATTGTGGCATTTGGGTAAAGTATATGGCTTCCATTTTTTAGCATCTTATTACCTATACCTGATCAACCACCATTCTAGGCACTATTTATTACCTAGGGGAACTCCCAAAACCCCCAAATACTAGTCCAAAATGGCCACAACTATCCTTTCCCCCTACACTTGCCTTCACTGCCTTAACATCCACCTGGGGTTTTGACCCACCCATGCATCCCCCCAAAATAAGGTGAAGTGAAAAGAAATAACCCCTAGGGTGATTCAGTGTAACCCAACCAAAAAAGGACATAGCAATATTAAAAAAAAAATCCCCCATAGTTCTTTGGGTTGATCCACCTTAAATAATAGAAGAAACAAGTCACTAAAATAATATTAAGTATCAAAAATAATAAGTCGATCAAATAAACAATAAATTCTTGTCAAAATGATGATGATGATGATGATGATGATGACGATGATGATGATAATGATGATGATGATGATGATGATGATGATGATGATGATGATGATGATGATGATGATGATTAAAATAATAATAGTCCACCAAAAATTGACAAGTCGATCCATATAATAATAATAATAATAGACAAAATAATTAGATTGATAATAATAGTAATAATTTATAATAAAATCACTAAAATAGAACATTTAACAAAAATTGACAAAGTTATTAAAATTTTAATAATAATAATAATAATAATAATAATAATAATAATAATCAAATCTTTAAATTGATTAATAGTAGTAATTAGAAAAAAAAATTAAAATTATAAAGATAATTATAAACAAAATCATCAAAATTAATAGTAAATAATGAAATCATAATATTGACCCATAATTATGAAAATCAGTAAGTCATTATGTCTAATTACCATGAAGGGAGGTTCCAAGATGGCATTTTCATGTCTCGATACACAAACGGTTTAGTCATACTGAAAAGCACAAGCTAAGATACAAGACATTCCATGGAATTCAAAAATCAAGTGTTAATGACACCTAGGGAGGATAACCAACATGAGAAATGACCTCAAGCATATAAGGATAGGCAAGAGAAAACAATTATGTCAAAATTCATTACTCCAAGCAAGGAACCATAACAACATGCACATGCACAAATATAAGTCAAGATGAAAGAAAGATGAAAAATGATAATGGAATATAAATATAAACAATGGTGGATTAACAACATATCGTATATGTTATACCTATTGGAGTGACCCTTGACCACTCAATTTCCCTTTGAATGTACTTGAGATGTTCAAATCCACCACTGATCTTATCTCATGACCTAGTTTTTACATCCACCAAATAAGACATCAACAAGACTTGAATGATGTCATAATAATAATAATAATAATAATAATAATAATAATAATAATAATAATAATAATATAGAATGAATAATTAACACAAAATAATAATTTAAGCATTGTCATTTATAGCTATAAAGGGACTAGTGTCAATAATGATGATCATAACCCCAAAAATGTCATGTGAACATAACCAATAGATGCAAGATTAATAATTTTCAATATGTATCAGTGAGACATGCTAAAGTTATAACATAAATAACATCACTAAATTAAAGCAACATATATATAACAGGATAAAATGAATCCAATGCAATCAATCATTATATATATATATATATATATATATATATATATATATATATATATATATATATATATATATATATTGAATGAATACAGTGCAAGAATCCACCATGATATAACATATCACAACAGCTACCTAAGGCATATCACATCTCAACATTTAAAACCTAACCAATATCAACTGTCATTAGTCCAAATGATATAAAAACATTATAAAACAACTATAAATCAAGTCTTTATAATATAACACAAGTTCAAGTCATGACACTTTATTCATCTTGATTTTAAACCATCCTCTATTTGTTCCATTTTATTTTTTGCTTTTACAAATCCTTTAAAATTATTTCAAACAAAATATATTGTTACCATGGATTAATACCGACATATTTTTTATGTCTAGATAATGATATACATACATGTCAACAAATTAATATAAATATAAGTAGATAATATAATATTGTATTTGAAACTTGGCACTGTCAATCTTGAGCTACCTTTATCATACATGGCTTTTGCATCTCCAAATACCTCGTATTCTCCATTCCTACACACGTGCATAATAGGTCTAAGTATGATCCATTCTAAGTTTATATAACTCACATACAATAATCTTTTAGTTTTTAATGATTAGCTAAATATCATACTTAGACATTTTCATATCACCAAATTTTATTTTCCATCACCCAAACATTAATGTGAAACTCAAAAAACAACATCGACAAAAATATATTGAGGTTGTCATTACCATCCTTCACCTAACAATGAATATGTTTGAAAATGAAATAAATCCCATAGGTATTCCCATTATAAAAGTGTTTTTGTATCACTAAAGTTACCTAATTGAGTTCACATGAACATAAATCAAGGACACACATATTCATTATCTATTATTTAATATGATGTTATTATGGTAAATTGAGTTATATTTTTTAATATAGTTTTTTTAGGCTTTCTAGGTGTTTCATAAGGTTATTTAATTTATTAATTTAATAAATTATTTGTTTGGTAATTTAGACATTTTTCAATGATTTCCTATATAATATTGGAATTGTCAGTTAACTTTAGTTCACTATCTGAGTACTTGAATGATTTCTCAAGACATGGGGTAAATTTTTAGTGTTAGTTAAGTGAAATTAATGTCTATTTGATTAAATTACAAATTTTTTATGGAATTTAGGATTCCATTTTGGGGTAAGTTGTATTATGTCTAATTTTTGAAAAAGGCTTCTTGCATGTTGACCTCATCTTGAACTTTAGTCAACCTTATTTTATTTCATCTACTTTTAGTTGTTTTAGAGTATAGTTTTTGAAGTATGATTTTAGATTAACTAGTTTGTAAGAAAGGTCTAATTTTTTAAAAATTTATTCGTAATTTATAGATTAATTATCATGTAACTTATCTTGTAATAAGTATAAGTTAGCCTTTATTATTAATAAAATATTTTTCACAAGTGTAGCACAATAATTAGCTTTATAAAATCATGTAACATATTGTTATCTATAATTGATTTATATAGTAATTCACAAAAAAAATTATATATATATATATATATATATATATATATATATATATATATATATATATATATATATATATATATATATATATATAATTCATTATAGTTTTAATCAACAATTTTGCTTATAACATAAATAGTTTGATAGCTAGTAATTTAGGAATAGTTTTATTGATACACAACTTAAATTTTAGAGATTAAATACAATTTTAAATCCATCAAATAATTTATAAATTAATTTGGTATCATATCCATGCGAAAATAATTTTCATAAGGTTTTTCAATCAACTATGAAAATAAACAATGGATTTAGTGAATTCTTCTTCCATGAATATTCTTGTTTTCAAAGGTGACAAATTTGAGTACAAAAGAGATCAATTGAAAATAAATATTATATGGAAAGGAATTTAGGATAATTTTATCCATGGGTTTTAACCAACTAAATATTGGAATAACTTTACTCAAGATCAAAAAATATCAAAAAAGGATGAAGAAAATGTCGATTCACGAGATTTAATCTATATCCCAAGTTCCATTGACTCAAGAATTTACCCAAGAACTTCAATATGAAACAATGATAATGAGAAACAAAATATCTTGGATACTTCATATAAAATCCATATTAAGGTAAGATAAAAAAAAAATCCAAAACCTTAATGTGAATTTTGTGAATTTTAGATTGTCATATTTTGAAGGATAAGGTTATTATTGCATAAGGGTAAAATATTTAGTTCATATAATGAAGGTTTATGGAGAGATTATTTAATATAATGTAATATTAAGAAACATTTTTAGATCTTTAATACAATTATATTTATTATTTAATATTGTGTAATAGTAAGAAACATTTGTAGATATTTAATACAATTATATATATATATAATTGTATTAAAGATCTAAAAAAATTTCTTACTATTACACAATATTAAATAATCTCTCCATAAACCTTCATTATATGAACTAAATATTTTACCCTTATGCAATAATAACCTTCTCCTTCAAAATATGACAATCTAAAATTCACATTAAGGTTTTGTACTTTTTGTTCTGTTACCATATATATATATTAATGTATTAAAGATCTAAAAATGTTGATTAGTTAGTGAGTTACCTTTTGTGTCATGAAGAAAAGATGAGATTATATGCAGAAGATCTAGAATAGGAACTTTAAACTAAGATAAGGATTTCAAATACCAAAATGGAAAACAAAATCATAATAAATGGAGTTTACATGACTCACATTGAAAGTGAAAATATTAAATAAAATTCATAGGTAAAATTAATAAATACTTTATGTCATGACCCCACCTTTTTAATCCTCTTATATGACTATTTAAACATTATTCTTATTTCTTACATAGTTTATTGTTGCATTTCTTTATCTAACAAGATTATATTGTTGGATTTTGATGTGATGATATTTGGACTATAGGTTGATGACATATCACATTTTAATTTCTACACATGATGATTATATGGACTACTTCCTATAATTAATGTTTTATTACATTTTTGTATTGCTTTATCTATTATCGATCGGGTATTGATGATGTATATTTTGTGGTTGCATGTATCAATATATGAGCTAGGTTGGATTTTGATGTTGATAATTTGGGGTATTAAAGTGGTTCCTAAGTAGTCAGATGAGTTCCATTAGGTATCCATGTGGTTTCAATTTAGTCTCTTGCCATTTGAAAATTTATCATTTCATTTGTGTTATTGTAATTCATCTTATTACCTTTGTCATGTTTTGTCTTTGTATCGTGTTGTATGATTATTTGATTGATGCATGTCATCATGGTGATAGTTGGTTTAGTTGTTATCCTTTACAACTTCATACTCTGGACTTCTTCTCTCTCATCTATGAACTCCTCACCACCCTAAATTTACTTAGACTCACCTTTACTAGGACTTGGACACCCTAAGGGACTTGCTTATACCTATCCCCATGACCCCCCCATGTGGAATATAACCTTAATCACTTGGTGTATGTTCATTTCTTGGTTCATTCAAACCTTATGTCATTAAACCAATTAAATTTGTAATTTTTATATTGTTTAGTTTGGATTTTTTTTGAGTTGGTCATTTATGACCATTGCATTTATGATTTTAGCATGGGGGTGTCTTGGGAGTTATTTGATGCCATTTGAGGGATTTTCTCTCTCCTTACATTCAATACAAAATTCATTAGGGGTATATATGAGTTGGATAGAATGAAATGAGTTAAATGGGAGTGGGTGGATTAAATGCATGTAGGAGAGGAATGGATAAAGGAGGGAGAAAATACAAGGGTTTTTTTTTGTTACTTTGGATTTTGTATTTTGGGGTTTTTGGCTCAGTTTTTCATTTGTGATTTTATTGTGTGGAAGAGCAAGGTATTTGAAAACCTAGTTATTGACTTTGCTCACATTATTTTGGGTCTTTCTCTCTACTGCATTGATTTGGATAAGTCATTTTTGGCTATTAGTCTGGTTATTTTTCTTTGGAAAGAAATTATAAAAGATAATGGGTGATGCATATGTAGCTGACACGTCATATGACTTCTGGATGGGTATCTACTAACCAACAAGTTAATTTGATTTTGCATTTTTCTTATAAACTAGAAAATGGGATTATTCTACCATATAGTTTTTAATATATAAATCATTTATATTGTGACCT
>JARHVA010002286.1:1240000-1397500 GCA_037957365.1 Torreya grandis | reverse complement strand
GATAGCTAGTGTGGTTGAGTTGGTGTTAAATATGAAACTAGGATGATGGATCTCTAATTCTTAGTGATGGTCATTTATTTCAACATTTACCTTAGTTAGGTAAATGGTTATTGATTTAGGTTGTGTTTGTGAAAGCCTCACTTGTTGACCATTGGCTTGTATGGGAAAGTTAATGGGAGATAAGTAGTAAAGGCTTCATTCTTAGAATAAAGATAAAATAGTGCCCAACATATTTTGATAGGTTGTATGGGTAGCCCATCACTAGAAGCTTAGAACATTATGACCCTAGGAAGACCAAGAGATTAACTTAAACTTGAATGGATATATTAGGTATGGGGAGCTAGTCTTTTTAGGTAAATCATTCAAGCTTGTGATTTACTCTTTCTATGGATATGTCTTGAACCTTTTAAGAGATATGAGACATGAATGGTGGTGATAACCTTTACTAACCTCATAGGTAAGACTGATGTATTTTATTTTTCAATAAATTGAATATCTAGTTTAGTTGTTAAATAGAGATCAATGTTACAATTAAGGAACTAGCATGTATCTTATTAGTTGTGTCGTTATAAGTGGAGTAAGAATGAATCCATGGGTTTAATATGTTCTTAGTTGGACAAGGTTATTCCAAGGCATGTTGTTTTGGGCAACAATGATAGTAAACCTTGGTAAAGATATGTTGAAATGTTACATGTATGCAATTATTTTGTTCATGGTAGTATATTTAGATTATTTTGGTTGATTGATTTTTACCATGATAGAGATCTAAAACATAAATAGCTTTATAAGGCAATATTATACCTTCTACGGTTTGGAATCACATCAAAGGGCTCATCCTTACTTATTATGTTCATTAATATTA
The DNA here is from genome assembly GCA_037957365.1 of Torreya grandis. Taxonomy (NCBI): domain Eukaryota; kingdom Viridiplantae; phylum Streptophyta; class Pinopsida; order Cupressales; family Taxaceae; genus Torreya; species Torreya grandis. The sequence goes on along the minus strand of JARHVA010002286.1, from coordinate 1,396,638 downwards.
TTGAGCACTATAGATGATAGTTGGATATTCATGAATAATGATCTCCTCCTTGAATTGAGTGTTCCTTTAACCACCTCTTTAATATTTTTATACAAATAATCTTGCAAAATTTATTTATGTGGCCTTATAAAATCACTATTTAGTCTTGGAAATTGGACTTTCAAACAAAAAATAGACTAAACTTGATAAAATTCAAGCACATATTGACTTGTAAAGTCAAACATGATTTAGATTAAGGTAAAAATAGATTTTGAAGGGGCCCCAAAACCCTATACAGATTAAGAAAGATAAGCATTTCAAACTACCAGAAGAGGCAAAAACACCAAAAAAATGGTTACTAAACCAAGTTTTACATGGACCTGAAACCAAGAAAATAAACCAGTTATAGCTCCCCAGGTTTTAGAAGGACCTGAAACCTAAACAGAACCAGGCAAACAACCTAAAAGCACCCAAATAGCGAGGGCAAAACCACCATACCCATCAAAATTATTGAGTAGGGCTCCTCCATGGCTTAAGGTTTCACCTTTTTACCCTAAGCAGGGTGCCATGGCTCGAAAACTGACCACTGAGGAAAAAGAGTTTCCCCCAAGAAAACACTATTTTCTTCATATACCAAAATAGGATGGCCATCCAACTCAGGCAAGAGACCCACCCAGGTTCCATCCTCAATCTGGCATATCGAAGTAAAATAAAAAACATGCCAACTGAAAGATCTCTACATTAAAGTGCCACATTTCAACACACTGCCCAGAGCAGATAGCACCACCAACAAAGAACCTACCACCGGACCCGTCACCACCACTGCCCAACCCATCCACCCTAATGTCTACAAATATCTCCCCCTCAATCAGAGGAATCACTTCCATGGCATTCCAGATATCTCCAAAAAGAAACATTGATCCGCTCAGACTAGGGTAATGGTTAGCATGATAGCCACCAGATGGAAATTTGAGGTAAAAGAATAGATCTGCATGAAAATATAAAGCTTCCAGCACCATGCTCTGCACCAAAGATCCCACCAACCATGGGTTGAGATTTGGGCTTCAGTGAGCATGGAAGCATCTGCAGGGGTTAGGGTTTTAGGGCCGCGTCCACGTCTGCTCTCCCCTGTAAAGTCAAACATGTTATGATTGCAGTAATGGTTGAATTAACTAAAAAAAATGTTATGAAATGAACATTCTAACTTAAGACGTGTTGACTAGTAAATGAAACCATGTTGTATATACCTAAAATTATTATATTTCTATTTTGTTTAAGCATGGTTGGAATGTATGTTGCTTTATGCTAAAAAACAATAGTGTAATGTCTTGATTATGTGGATTTTTAAATTTATATGTACTTTGTTAGGCTACCAATAGGTAATTTCAATAGGATGGTCAGAATGTAATCACTATAACCATCATTTTAGCTCACAATTTTATGGGGAGCATAATGAAAACCTTGGGGTTGTATGTGAGTGCCTAGTGTGATCTCTCTGATGTTTGGTGTGGTTGGTGTAGGACACTAAACTAACCCATAAATGAAGAATGGTGAAATATAAGTAACCATATATTATTAGATCTATATTATTCTTGACATTTGAATGTTACAAGCAAGGTATGTATGCAAAACATGTGTTGTGAGGACCATAGTAGTATGGTTGATGTTGATGATTTTCATTCTAATTAACTGAAATAAATTATGTATGAAGCATACTTTAGATGGTTAAAATACCACACACATGTTTTAATGTTATGTTGTTTCGAATTCTATATAATGAAATGAAATTATGAGTATAATTATATTTAACTTTAAAATGTTGTGGAAGACAACACCCTAATCTATGGATTTTATGAAAATTTATTGGATTGAAATTTTACAACTACTATTATAAAATTGTAATTTTATGTGTTAATATTTCCTTATTATGAGAGGAAGGTTTGTTTTAATGCATTTTTTCTATAAAAACTTGTGTATGAGTGAGTAACTAAGATGAAATTCCTAAATATGTTGTTTTTTTTTGAGCTAATAACTGAGTTGTGGTTTGAAGAGTACTAAAAACTCCTTGTTTATTAATATTGTTAGATATGAAACCAAGAATGACTACTTCTACATGGACTAATTTATTTATAAGCTACATAAGTGGCTAGAAATTAGGTGAAAATTTAGTTTTATTGCATTAAAAATAATATTTCACTGATAATCTTGACAAGAATTTCAAGGCTGATAAAGGTGCATGAAACAACTAGTTTTGCTCATCTTAGCCTTTCAAAGGGAAACCAAGTTGAAAGGATGGTTATATAACCTAGTTAAAGGGAAGGTCATGGTTGTCCTAGTGGTAGCATATCAAATTCATAAAGATAAAGTTGTGAATTTACTCATTTTATGGGTTTGATTAATCTATGCGTTATACCAAGTTAGTAAGTGCATGACAATATTACTTATCTTAATTGTAGACTACGAAAGAATGTAGTGGACATGAAATTTATTTTAGATGATAATTTATAAAGTTTATCAATATATTTATTTATATTTTTGAGTTATCTATTGATGATTATAAGGTGTAAGCATTTTATGAAAATAATATCAAAACCTCTTTTTGATTTATCATTATTCTTGGTTGTTAATTTGTCATCGAGATGGCTCCTCTTTAAGGAGGGTAGGATGTCATGAACCCACCACATTTTTGGTACTCTTATATGACTAATTAAACATTATTTTTATTGCTTGCATAGTTGACTATTGCCTTTCTTTATCTACTTGGACTATATTGTTGGTTTTTATGTGATGATCCTTAAAATGTAGGCTGATGACATATCATGTTTCAATTTCTCCACATGATGATTATATTGACTACTTGCTATAATTAATGTTTTATAATAGTTTTGTATTGATTATATATTATCATTTAAGTACTACTTATGTATATTTAGTGGTCGTAGGTACTGATATATGACCTAGGCTAGATATTGGCATCAGTACTTTCAGGTATTAAAGTGGTTCTTGAGTAGTTAGATGGGTTCCATCAGGTATCCATGTGGTTCTAGTGTAGTCTATTTCCATTGGATAGTTTATCATTTCATTTATGATTTTATAATTTATATTCTTGTCTTTGTATCATGTTGTACAACTATTTGATTATTGTATGTCAACATGGTGTTAGTTGGTTCAACTTTTATCCTTCAAAAATTCCCACTCCATACATCTCTCTCCTCTAAAAAATCTTCACCACCTTGGATTTACTTTAACTCACCTTTGCTAGGACTTGGACACTATAAGGGACTTTCCTAGACCTATTCCCATGACCTATCACATGGACTATAACCTTGGTCACTTGGTGAATGCTTGTTTCTTGATTGATTTGAACCTTATGACATTAAAATATTTAAATTTATTTTTTTATTATTGTTAATATTAGATTTTTATATATTGGTTCATTTATGATCATTGTATTTATTATTTTGGTGTGGGAGTGTCTTGGGTGTTGGGTGACAACATTGGAGGGAGTTTCTCTCTCCTTATATTCTATTTGGAACTCATTAGGGGTATGGGTGAGTTAGATAGAAAAAAATAGTTAGTTAGGATTGGGTGGATTGAACACAAGTAGGAGAGAAGAATGGAGAGAGGGAGAAAATATAAGGGTTTATTTTTTTTACGTTGGATTTTAGACTTTGGTGTTTTTGGCTGTATTTTGCATGGTTGATTTCACTATGTGGAAAATCAAGGTATTTATAGCACTGATTATTGACTTTTATTGAATTATTTTTGGTCTTTCTCTCTACTGTATTAATCTATTTAATTCATTTTTGAGTATTAATCTAGTTATTTCTATTTGGAATGAAATTTTACAAGATAATGGATTATGTATACATAGTCGAGAAGTCATGACTTTCAGATGGGTATCCATTAAAAAATGCATTGCCCTCCCATTTAGTTTTTAATATATAAATCATCTATATTATGACATGGGTGTATATCATTGAATTAAGGATCCTTTAAAACTTTTGGAAGGGTTTTTATGCATTTCATTTATATTATATAAAGTCACAACTTGGCATTTTTGAGCCTGTTGTGTTTTAAACTCAAATGTGTATTTTTGGTTGTTGACCCTATTCTCTTGAGAAATGTTGTGAGATTTTTTATGGATGTGGTTATGCACATTTTTACTAATATTAAAATGGAATGGGTTTTTTTTCATTAAATGCTGCACTTTTATTTTAATGGTTTCATGTTGTTATGTTTCCTTTCCAGTTTTATTCAGCATGTGTATATTTTAAGTGGCTCACCTTACCCCTTTTTATTGATTACTTAACTAAAGGGTTTGATTTATGTATTTAAGTCATAATTTGAAATACATTATCCTTATTATTAAAGGAAACATTTTATATTTTTTAATAGGTTACTTTAAACTATATTATTGACTATGACTTTAAGTCAAGCTGGGTATGCATGTTTATTGAATGACATGATTATGATTATATCGTTGGTTGTGGGTTTATTAAGGATTTGTGTGATTTATATACTATTGAACATGTGGGAAAATGGGAGAATCCCTATTTGAGTCATTATTTTATGATAGATGGTCTAACTTAAAACAAAACCAATATGGGGGTTTGTTGTTATTGTTAAAATGTTTTAACCTAATTTTAAGATTTGGGAATCATATGAGGTCGTGAGACCTCATGATGATCCCATGGATCCAATATATTGATTATTGACATAAAATAAATTTAAAAATATGAATGATTGTCAAAATCATTTTTTGTTACTTTTGGAAATTATTTGTATGGCTAAAGTAATAATGAATGAATTAACTAGTTTATTTATGTTGTATGTTTTAATTGTTAAATTATAATGGACTATGGCTTGGATGAATATAAATTGTTTTGGGTTATCTATTTTTTGGTTCATATATTATCATATGATGGTTTGATTATGTGGTTATGGTATAATAATTCTTAGACTAGACTTAAATGTCTAAGTTATAATTATATGCTTATGAACATGGGATACGGATTGGTAGTTGGGATATTATAGGTTGACCGTACATTTAAAGGTTTTCCAATTTTGTTTTTTTGAATTTTATGGACATGTATTTGGTTGTTAAATTCATTGATTTATCCTTGTATTAGACTATAGTAAATTAACCCCACTCCCAATTCATAACAATGTCATACTTAACTATTTTTGTCTCATCTTGGCATGGTTCTTTGATAGTCACTTGCCTATGATAATTTTGTTTTGTGTTTAGTTGTCTAATGGTTCAAGAATCTTTACTTGCTCAGAATCCCTTCTTGACCCTAGTAGCTGAAACCACCATCCAATTGATGGATGAGGTGGTAAAGGCCACTACTAGTTGGGCTCATAGGTCTAGATGGGAGCGTTTATTTGATATGGTTACATACTACTCACATTCTTGGATGATCTCATGGACATGTGTGATGTATTGGAAACATTTTATCATATGTTTTTTATATATTTCTTTACTTAGTTATTTATCACATTCATATAGTTGATTAGTGAATGCAATTATAATCTAATTCCATTCTATTATTAATTTAGTTATACTTGGTCATTATGGTATGCTAACTTGTATTTAAAATGGATCATGTGGGAAAATAAAATTGAAATGATTATATCACTAAGATATGGTAAGATGTTGATGTTTAATTACATTTTATAAATTTAATCATTTACATATACTCAAGTTTTTATATTGGATGTTTAAAGTATTATCATTACTAACTATACATTAGTAAAGTAAATTATCATTATTATCATGGAAATAACTTGTAGTTGAAATTATGCACACTTTAGCATAGCATTTATTTCTTGTGTAAATTTATACAACATTCAATTAGTTCTTGGCATGAGTACTATTTTATAAATCTGGGTAGAGATTTACTTATGCAAATATGTCACTTATTCTTGTAATTTTAAGCATACTTAAGTATGTTGGTTTAAATTATGAATAAGTTATAGTCTTAACTTCAAGTAATGTTGTATTTCCTTTTTGATATATATATATATATATATATATATATATATATATATATATATATATATATATATATATATATGGGATTCTCTTTATACATTGTCTAACTCGTGAGATGGCATGAGTATATGTAACTCTTTTTTTGGTTGGTTTAAGATTGTATATGGAATATAGAAATAAGCTTGGTTAACTTTCAGTGCTATATTATGATGGAAGAATGAATGAAAATATTTTTGCATATAATGAAATTATATGGAAACATATAAATGTATGCATATTAATTGTTAATTAATCTAATTATTGTTGATTTATTCTCTTAAATTTTAGTTTTAGTTATATTATTGGAATGAGTAAAATTCTAAGTTTGATTTCTATATAAAGGGTTGCCTAGGATATGAATAAGTTAGATTTAAATTCTAGAATGATTTGTCAACTTTTAAATTAAATAAGTTATCTCAAATTAATTATTTTTTGAAATAGAATTTTCTAAATGACGTATTATTCTATTCTTTTTAATTATATAAATGAATGATGGTTGAATATTCATGAGTTAGACTTCATTATTATGAGTTTAATATGCCTATTATCTCTTTCTTATTAACAGGAATGAATGCATGCTACTATGTCATGACATGTTCAAACATTTATTTTGAAAGAGTTTCTAAAATGGAATGTTTTATTTGGGTTCCACTCATTTGATACCTGGATGGAAATTCTTGTTGACAAGATTACTTGTTGATTTTATGAATCTTATTTACTTGACTATATGGGAAATTTTTTGATTCTTATACTTCTATACATGTTGCATCAAAACCTATTGTATACATGTATATTTTATACATGTTTGTATTAGAAACATATCACCCAACATTATTTGATCATACTTGGAAAGATATTATATGAAGTTGGGTTGCTTTCTCAATAAGCTCCTTGTTATAGGAGAGGCTAATGAATTTACTATTTATTGTTCTTAATAGTTTATCAAGTAAATATACTTATATAAATTAAGTAAGAAGAGTGAAAGCTACATGGACTTAATATTATGGAATATATAACTGGATGTAATATGCTTTCTTTTCACATTAATTTATCCTCTTTTTGATTCAAATGGATCATCCATTTGACAAAAAAATATCGTTTACATAGATTCAATTATGGGATATCATTATATCTTATCTGATAAATAATGAAGTTAATAATAATCATATCATTATTCACTTATTTAGATGGTGGCATTCATGCTCATTAATTCGGTAGCTTGTGAACTTAAATAAATACATTGGATATGTTTTAGTGACATTAAGCCATGAGGAGGTTGACAACCTCAGTTGGTAACACATAAATAATGGCCTATGATGCCTTGTTTTTTATTTTATTTTCATGTTTGTAGATTCTTTTAAGCAATGATAAATGCGTTGTATGCTTATGAGAATTTATAAAAATATGCATGTGTTCAAATTAATTGATGGTTGCTATATATGAATAACATGTTGATATCATACCTATCTATTAATATTATATCTTGTTATCATTTCATAGAACTTTTATAACCAAATAATAAATTGGGATATACAAATTTATCCTTTTTAGTTAGTCTAAAAGTAATAGTCTAACCTTCTTCGAGTGGAGCCAAACCCATTGAGGAGAGTGAGATACTTATCGAGGGATAAGGAGCTATAGATGGTCCAGTGTAGAAGAGTGAGAAATGCATATGTTTATTAAGACCTATCTATGTATTCAAACATTGATATGCCCTGAACCCTATAAACCACCCTTTAGGCAACCTGTTTCCCCATAGAATCCTTTGTGAGTAATTACCCCTAGATAATTATGTCAAATAACCTATTTTGGTTCTTTTTGTGTGTATGTGAGTATGTTGTTTGAATATATCTTAATTCATCAAGTGAAATGTTGGGTCTAACATGTGGTCCTAAACATTCACTTTTGGAAATTCCCTAAAATTTGTTTTGGGTTGTTTCACTTTATTTCTCATTATTGTCAAAAACCAAGACACATGATTAAATAATTTGGGATACTAACAACTAAGAATGAATCTAATTGATAAAGTGAAAACAAAAATTTTATATAGAAAAAAATTGGTGCTCAATAGTTATTAGTTTATTGCCTCACATGTTTTTTTTAAATATATGAGTAAAATAATTTGTTTTTTCTTGATTTAGGTTTCTCAAATACGGTGCCAATTCAAAAAAATGTTATTTCAACAATTTAAATGATTCTTTCAAAAGTAAAGTGAAATTAAGAGATGTAAATTCCATCTAATTTATCTAGGAAAGGGATGAATTAAAATTAAAAAAAAATCAAATGTAAGTTTTATATAAAGGATCCTAATACTCTTTATCATAATTTCATAGGTTCTAGTGATGAAAGTAGGGAATTCAAGTTTTATAATCATATTAGTAAATTTGTGGTTATTTTAGGGATTATAATTTTTATGAAAATATAGTGTATGTTGATTCTAATTATATAGTAATAAAATTAATAATTCAAGGTTTTAAACCCATTTAATTTTATTTTTATGTATTACAAATTCATCCACTTGTTTCTAGTTCAACAAGAAATAATACTAGCTCTTTCCAAGAGACTAGTCATCCATCTTCATCAACAGAAGAAATAACAAACATTTGTTGACTCCTAATATAAATAATATTATGTTGGATAATAATAATTATTAGATAATCACAAGGATAAAAAAATAGGAATGTAACTTATTTTATTATTCTTACAATGAAAATATTATGTTTACATTATCAATTGTGACTAGTGAACCTATAAGTTATGTAGTAGTTAGTCAAAATAAAGAATGGGTTGATGATATGAAATTATAAATTATTTAAATTTAGAGGATTGATACATGGAATTTATTTTATACTCCTTTAAATAAATATTTCATTCATGAAAATAGGGTATACATGATGAAGGTTAAAGTGATGGCACAATTGATAAGCTAAAATCTAGAGTAGTTGAGAAAGGATTTGTAGAAATATATGGGGTTGAATATGAGTAAATATATGCACCTTCAGCATAAAAATATAATATAATACTAATTTATGATGTATTTCATCATAAATTATGTAAATTCCAATGTAAAAATGTCATAATTTCATCACTAAATGGAGTGATTGAAAAAGAAGTCTATGTGGGGCAGCCACAATGTTTTGAGGTAAAGGATAAATAATGTTGGGTATATAAGTTAAATAAGGTTATTTATGGGATAAATAAATATATAATATGTTATTAATTATTAATACACATCTCGTTATTAGATCAATTATTTTTAAGAAGACAATGAACAATGCCTCTTTCTATTAAAACATCTAGTTCTGATATTTTCTATGTTTGCATTTATGTAGATGAATTTATTTTTACATGTAGCTATATTTATATGTTGAATATATTAAAGAAATAAATTAGAACATAATTTTATATTACTGATATTTCTCTCATGAATTAATTTCTTGGCGTGGAATTCCACCAAAGTAAAGAGCATCTATTCATTTATCAAGCCAAAGATGCCCATGACATGATAGCATGGTACAATATTAAAGATTTAAAGCCCATAGACACTAAAATTGAAAGTGGATAATTTAATATGAGTGATAATTTAATTCCTTTATATGGTGAAAATAATTTTACATTCATTGTGGTATTTTTATATATCCCACTATGACAATCCTTGGTATCAGCTATGGGTTTTCACTAGTTTCTAGATTTATGGGTAAACTATCACTCAAACTTTTGAAAATATTGAAGATAATTTATATATATGTAATATTTAATTATAATAATTAAATTAATTTCATATCATAACTTTAATTACTTCTCATTGGATATATATATTCATATTGGGGAAGAACTCTTCATGATAGGAAGTCAACTTTAGGTTATTATTTCACAATAGGAAGTGGGTTGGTTTATTTGTATTCAAAAAAATAATATAAAATTGAATTATAATATAATAAATTTAAATATAAAAACCTTAAAAATAATGAATAAAAATATTATGGCTGAGGATACTCTTGGATGATTTTAGAGTGGCTCAGTTCGAGCCAACATAGTTTTTTTGTGATAACAATAAGGTAATACAATTTTCCAAGAATCTAATTTTCCATTATATAATCAAGAAAATTAAATTCACTAATAATTTTTTCAAATACTTGGTCAATGATAAAATATTTTTCATTTATTAATTTATAATATAATATCAATTTTATGATGTTATCACCACAATATTGCACAAGTAGATTCATTAAAGACTTAAGAAGATGATAATATTTCACCTCTTTGAATCAAAGGGGGGAATGTTGAGTATGATTAAAATATGGGAGCATGAGTTATATTTTTATAATTAGCTTTTTAAACCTTGTTTTTAGTGCTTAATAAGGCTATTTAATTTATTAATGTCCTAAATTAGTTTTTTGACATTTTCAACACTTTTAACAAATTTCCTAAAAATAGTTAGAATTACTAGTGAAATTTAAGTGTTATTTAAATAAAATTAAAGTATATTTAATTTAAATCTTATTTTCAGATAATTTTGGATACCTTAGTTGGGTATCTTGCATAATTTGTTGACATTTTAAACAAGGCTTCTTTCATGTTGACCTTGTCTTGAATGTGAATCAGCCTTATTTACTTTAGTATTTGGTTTATTATACTTTCAAGTTATCTAAGATTATATTTTTAAAAGTATAATTATAGATTAATTAGTTTTTAATTAATGATATTAAATTAGTTTTTACATTGTACTGAACATATACATAAAATTTCATTCATGTTTTTCTTGTATTAGGCTTGTTTTAGCCCTTATTATTAATAAAAGATTGTGCAGAAGTGTAGAAAAGTTATTATTTTTCTAGATTATTTTTGTATATTGTTATATACAATTTTTTTCTATAGGTACTAAAAAATTAAAACCATAAATGATATGTTTTTAGTATTGAGTTATTTATTATAGTTTTAGGCCAACAATTTCCCTTACAACACAACTAGTTTGATAAAGTGTAATTGGAAGAAAGTTTTGTTTATACATAGTTTCAATTTTAGAGATAAACAAATTATTTTCTATAAAAATATAAAAATTCAAAATATTAATATTTCACTCTCAATAATTCTTAATTACTAATCAAATATATTATTTTACACTGAGAAAATTAACTTTATTCTTCCCAAATTGTATATTAGTCACCAGGGAAAGACATCAACCATGTTTTAAGCACAAAAATCAAGGTAAATAGTATAAATTATAAATATTAATCCATGTTTATAATTCTATAAAGTAATTAAATAACATAATTTATCAATCCCAGTAAGGGGAAAAACTATGTGTTTCTTGAATTCCTTATTTATTGTATTGGATACATAGGTGTTCAATCATTAAGTTGGTGATTATAATCATCTTATCCTATTAAAACATCTTCCCATTTTATAGGTTTTTATCATTCACAACTTAATCTAGGATTTCAAGGAGAAGGAATTTGATATATGGAGTTAGGGTAAATTTTAGTTGTTATTCTTCAATATTCATGAATATTTAAGTTCTATAAATTAGAATTTGGATACTTTTAGTAGGTGGTGAACATCGTGGGTTCTCCTAAATTTTATTGGAGTAAGTTATTTTTCCAATATAGCTCACCCACTATTTAAAATAAATTTCATACATATAAATATAGTTCACCATTCCATTGAAAGTCAATATGAGCTTATTTTCCATTATATGTAAATAGACATTTGTTTGAATAATCATAAAGACAAATTTTAGTTGAAAGAAAGGGGTAAAGGAAGTGTTAGGTGATGGTGTTGAATGATAAAATTATACCAAGTGACACCAAAGCTATTTAATGATAACAATGTTGTCAAATGATATAAATATTATTAAATGATACAATTATATATCTCCATAGTAATGTTATTAAATGGAAACAACACTACCGAATGATGATAATGTTCTTGAACAACAATGATGTAGTCATTTAAAAACAATATTTTTCATTCAATAGAAATGATCTCAAATGATAGAGTTATTGTTGAGTGACAACATTGTTTTCTTTTGGTAGAATTTATATAAAATAAAATAATGGCATTACTTCTATTCAATGGTATTAATCTCAAATGACAACATTACTATCATTTGGCAATATCACTATCAAATTATAGTATTTATATCATTTGAAAAAAATATTATTAGACAATATCATAGCTATAATTTGGTATCATTATTTCCTTTCACCAGGATCCTTTTCATTTAATGGTGAAGAGGTGTGATCCATAAAAAAATAAGGCACAATCTATCTATAGGTTTTTATACCACCACATGCCCATATGACTTATACACCCCATTATGATTTTTTTACCCATTCACCTTATCACCTAAATACCATATATTAAATTTCATTATATATTCAATATATACACTTAGATATTCACTAAATAAAACCCCAGTTAATTTCTATACAGGACACTAAAATTTACCCTATATGGAGTTGTGCACATAGTCAAGGTTCACATACTTCAAATATAGAGACACATTGATATAGGGAATTAAATTTTAGATTAATAGAGAGTCAAAATAACACATGATAGTAACATAATCTCAAATCACACGTGTTTAATTATATCATCCATGTCTAATGGTACTATCTATGAACACATAGAGACATAGTTCCAAATATGGATGAATCACAAGGCTACCATTCCATTTTAATTATTATAACATAGTCATATTCAACCAATCAGAAATTAAATCTAAGTATCATATCCTTTATTGAAATTTGCATAAATAGAAAATCCAATTATTAATTCAATTCCAATATTTTACATTCATGTTTACATTTGATAGTCACACATTAAAATATAAATTAATTATTCTAGTTTATCATACTATGAATCAAATTTATATAAATGTAGGGTTTTAGATTGAGGTAAAAGCAGGTTTTGAAGGGGCCCTGAAACCCTGTTACAAATGTAGGGTTACTATATGAGTGAAGCTTTAGATTATTTTAAAATTTAAAAATACTATGTTTCCTTTAGGATTTCATTATTCCCTATAAAATTCTAGCTTATTTTCCTTGGGGTTTTATTTTATGTTTGATTTCCAGATATATTTTGTCATTATTTAAATCTAATAAAAATTCATCCTTTTACTCTAGAATTATTTATAATTTATTTTTTATATCATATTTCACTTAAAAAGGATAGGTCCATTTTCCTCAATGGAGAAGTGTTATACTAAGTGTTTTGAAAATTTAACATATTAAAATTTCTCTTAGTGCATATAAAATGGTGAATGAAATTACAATGACTATGCCTTCTTCTTCACCTTATTTTGATGATGTAATTATCAATTAATATGTGGAAATGGATAATAGTGTTTAAATTTATAACATATAACATAATAATCAATGTACACAAGATTAACAATATATAATTATTCCAATCGACTTAGCAAGGTTGTTCCTGAGCAATTTAAAAACTTATATCAATTTTTAAACTATATTATCCAAAACCCTCATGGTTTGGATAGATTATTAAATTTAATTCTAGTATCAAAATATAATAACCAAGCTAAGATTTCCACATATGAGGGACATGAAGTATTTACTATTTATACCAACTAAACCAGAGGTTTTTAGACCACTACTATTGATACATTACTACATCTACACATGTGGTTTCACATGTAATCTCTAACTAATATTTGGAGGAAACTCAAGGATTCACACACATTTTCATTCCTAATACTATGAAGGGGATATGTTTTGATATTTTGATCACTATGTATATGGATTGATATAACTCTCCTTAATCATGATATCTTTCGTATATTATTATAAATCTATACGATAAGTTTTTATGATTAGAGGAAGGTACATCTCAAGTTAGACATTAATAATATTTATGTATCATTCTCTATAATCCATCTTCTCCTAAGATATAAACATATCATCTAAATTTAGGATTTGTATCTCCCATTGTATGATAAAGTAAGTGATCACTAAAAACATCTTTGATCCTTCTATGCAACATGTTTGTATTATGTAACATTTTTTTTGTTGACTAAGTAATTTACAAGAAGTATAAAATTATATGATTTAAGATATTTATATAACCTTACACTTTAGTTATGTAATACCTTTTTTATTCTATTCAACCATTTTCTAGCATATTATCCATCAACATTGATGAGAAGCTTTCATATGTGTAAACTTCCAAACTCAAGAAAGGGTATAATGACCTAGTTAATGAATATGTAATTTGTTGTAATACCATGATAAATAAGATGAAAAATACTGTGATTTATAATTATATACAAGATATATTAAATCAAAAATTTATTTAACCACTTCATTTGTCTATATTAATCATTAAAATCAATTATTTTTAGGAGTTAGGTCATAAAGTGAAAGATCGTGAAGTCAAGATTATTTCATTAATTAAAATTAAATACACCACTACTACCAATTTGAGTTCCAAGATTCAAATCAATAAAAATAATAAGGTTAAAGTAAAATTTAACTAAAATTAATCCAATATTAAAATTAACTTAGCATAATAACCTATAAATAAGATTCTCTTACTTGATCTTTAGAATATGTAATTTTCTCACCTACCTCAATCTCCTGATAGTTTTATACAAACTTTTATTGAGTGAAACCTTTTTTAATTTCCTATATCATTGGTTATAAATAAAAGAAAACATTTACCTAATGGACATAATTAGAATTCTGATTATGATTATCATTGATGTGATGGAAATTATACACATAAGACATAAGATCTTATTAGTGAAAATAACATTGTATTAAGCATGCCCAGAAAGATATTGGACAACAATTAAATAGAAAATATAAGTTTAAAATAATTAATGACCCATTTAGAAATCACAAGGATAAATAAAATAAGGATACCTATAAAGTACATCACACATACCATGCTCATCTTCCTCGTGAGACATATAATCATCTAATATATGGGATTATTGGAAAACATAGAAGAATATTACAACAACGACATATGAATATATATTATATATATATATATATATATATATATATAATCATGACTCATATTTCCATGCATTATTAATATAATTAAACATTAATCAACACCATAGACATATTATTATGGTTGATAATGGTTCAGTATTTTTTTTTCATAAGGTAATTTTTTATCTCTTTTCTATATACAAAAAAATAAATACAAGGTAAAAAAATGGTAGTGATAGGGTTTAATGGACATATACAAGGCACCCTCAAATGTATTTTGGTAATTTTATAGTAGGCCCGACCATAATGGCTAATTTATTATTAATCTTTCCATGTAATAGGGTATTTGATATGTTTTTGATATAACCTTAGATTCATAAGATTTGTACAATACCATCATATATGTCTAAAATATATACATTATGATGGGGTAGTTAAACTTTCATGTATTTGTTATGATTACCATATTAATCCAGTGGTATCTGGTCATTCCCCACCCACCACCATAATTTGTTATTTCTCTTATTCATGATATATATAAAGAGGATTTTTTTACTCCTCTTTAGTAACATTATTAATATGAATTATTTTCAACCATTAAAGATATATTTTAAAATTTGGTTAAGAGGATATTAGTTCAACTTCCTAATAAGATCATTTAGATAACCCAAAAACTATCAAGACAATAAAATTACCAATAGGCCAAGATCTGAAATAATACCCAAAATTGATTCATATTGATTGCCTTCCATTAATTACAACCTAATACATGATTAAATAAGAATTAACTTGAAAATAGAGTTGACATGAAACAATTTGAATAAATGAACATATAAAAAGACGTTTATTTTTAGCAATTACTATTTTTAGTATGTTTTTCATGTAATTGTGTAAAGCTCTAAAAATCTCCCAAAACACTCTAAACACTAAACTATCAAGACCTTAAAATTACCAATAGGCCAAGATCTAAAACAATAATTATAATTTATTCATATTGATTTCCTTCCAATAATTACAACCCAAACCATGATTAAATAAGCCTCAACACAAAAATATAGTTGTCATACAAAAATTCAAAAAAAACTAAAATCTAAAAAGAGATTATATTTTTAGTAGTTGTTATTTTTAGTTTCTCATGTAAGCATGTGCAGTTCTAAAAATCTATTGAAATACTCTAAACACTAAATTATCATATTGGATGAATTTTAAATAAATTTCACATTTGATCATAAAAATATACAATTTCCAAAAATAGAAAAATCTTGAAAAATCATTAAACTATAATTTTAGACCCTCAGATGGTCATGTTTGGCCTCCAAAAAATATCAAAAACACCTCCAAGTAGAGAGCATGGTTTATAAAATCAAAAAATTTCTTTGAGATGGTCATTTTAGTGCATGGAAGAGCTTAAATGGAGTTACATGCCAAAATTATGGCCTTTGGAAGATTGGCTTATTTTTTTTTTGCATCATAATTTCACAAAATTTATCGCATCATAGAGATATTTACAATTATCATAACCCTTTATCTACTATAAAACATAAATTTATAGTCCCATTGATGGTTAAACATGTTCCAAACAAAACACATGAAATTATGCATTTTCATACTATACAATGGACCCCATAGAATCTAGGTGTTGCATAGTTTCCTATCATACATATGGTTTTATGAGTAATAATGATGATGGTTACATTAAAAAATTTATTCATTTTTATATATTTATAAACCTACATATTTTACTTTTTTTTTTCTAATGGTAACCCTTGCACCATATGATATAGGAGCCACCATGAATATCCCATTGATGGGATAGTTGGTTATCACCAATGCACATATTCAAATATATTTAAAAATACAAAATGATTGAAAAAATATAAATAGTAAATATATTCTATAAAATTAAAAAATCTAGACTTGATCATGACTTTTGTTTCTATATTAAATTAGTGACATATTTTATTTATCACATGTTTGTTATATGTAATATTCTTTTTATAAATGCATCAATATACATGGGTATATGATTTTGATGCATGACATACAAATTACACATGGACAAATAGATGTCAGGCATTTATTATATCTAGGGTCTATTTCAATGTTGTGGGAATATACTCCCACAATTTACATTATTATAGTTTATATCTTTATGTGACCCATTTACCATGTTGAGAAATAGATATTTCTTACACATGACTTTTTATTTTCTCATTAATTACATAATGATACATAGGATATTATATTTTATTATGATGTGATACATAGATAGATTTATAACACAGATTAATCATCACTTATTTTATCTTTCATCAATGATTATTATTTTTATTGATAGGATAACTATTTCTATCTATATTATGTGTCCCTTTGGCCTTATTTTTAGATCCTTACACTTGTTTTTTTAACATTCACACACCTTGTTTTTGGATCCTTATCCTTGTTTATTTTCATATGTTTATCATTTTATGTTGTTATGTACCCTTATTTTTAAATGACATGTTTATGTAACTTATTTGAATCCCCTTGAGATTATGTGTGAAATTTTATATTACTATGTAGTCTTTCATATTAATCTTTATACACTTGTGTGATTGTTATCTTTTCATTTTCCTTTATCTACATCATGCACCTCCCTTTTTTATTATGTTCCATAATTTATAATATTACTTTTTAATAGTTATTAATACATGATTCATATATATACATCTATATTGATATATCACTTATATGACATTCCATTCCATATATTAAATACATGCCTTGATTATATATATATATATATATATATATATATATATATATATATATATATATATATATATATATATATAATTTGCATGTTGACACTATTTTACATGATATTATATGTATTCATGACATCATATAGTTCACTTTTATTTCAATGGGAGTTATTTATAGGATCCAACACTCACCTAAAAATGGATTCATATTATAAGGACATTGGCATAGACATTAAATATTACAATAACATATTTGAGATATATATATATATATATATATATATATCAAAATTTAGATATGGTTAGATATGAAATTCGATAAATTATTTTTAGTCTTCAAAAAAATATTTTGAGGTCATATGTTTGGCATATTTACTACATTATAAACTTCATGAATAATAGGTTTCATATTGATATAGATTCAAATACATTTTGGGGCATAAACATGGTATATGTACTCAATTTTACAAGATAGATTCAGTTGGGAAGGATACTAGTTCATGCACATATAAATATTTTAGTTTACAATGATTCATTTAGGCATCATAATATTTCATGAAAATATATATAATTTTATATTTAAAAGTAGGAATCATGTTTATTCATGTAATTAAGATAATTTATAGTTGAAATTGGTTCAATGGGTTATGGTGTTGGTTTATACAAATTTACACATTTTTCACCTTTAGAGTAAATTGTAAAGTATTTCAAGTGTGTATTAACCTTGAATCTATATGTTCACATGTATCAATTAATCTATGTTTAAATGATTAATGTGGATGTGTTGCTTAGTATCATCATAATTATTATGCAAACCCATTATCTGTCTCCTTAATTACATGTTAGGGTTACAAGATTAGCGTTGGATTAGTTATATGAGTATTAGGGAATTTGTATTCCAATACATGTCATTTTACATAGTTAAATTTTAAATTAGAAATTAATCACCCTTGAATTTTCCACATTATACAAGTGATTTAATGAGGAAGTAAATTTTTCCAATACTTCATAAAAAATAATAACCTCCTTAAATGTATAGGGAAACACAATATACTCATAAAAATGTGTGTACCTTCTCCATTATTTAAAATTTAAATTTCTAAATATAGTTTATTTTCCAAACTTCATTATATGGAAATTGACTATTACTTTTACAATGTAGGATTTGCCTAGAAAATATTTCACATTTTGATCCTTATCACAACTAAAAAGTGTGTTGTAAATACTCAATAATATCTTCACATGTTTAATATATTATTTTCATTGCATTGTAATACTATAATAAAATGTGGGATTTTTAAAATACTAAAATCTACTACATGACACTTGGCAATGTTAATTTGTAACTACATTTATCCTACATTAATTACGTGTCTGTAAACATCCCTTACTTTCCATTACTATATACCTACATGTTAGTTATAAACTGAATCCATTATATGTGGGTATTATTAAACTAAAGTAACCTCTCAATATATGTTCAAATAGTTGAATATCCTACTCAGAGAATTATAGTTCACCACATTTACATTATTATCTCCAATAAAATAATGTTAACCTTAAACAATAATGTTGATAAAACTTACACAAGGATAAAATTATTTTATTTCCCCTATAGATAACTATTTTTCAAAATTATAACATTCCAATAGGTCAGTCCATTCACCTAACATGTTTATAGCATGGTAAATTTCCCAACTGAGCAAATAAAAATACAAATCAATGTCAAGAATATTAATCATTTGTAATTATGTACATAGAGAAATTAATTATAAATATTATATTTCACATTGAATAAATATTACCTATTCTTTCCAAATAAAAAATTAATAGTTGATAGTAGTCATCATCTAAGTCTAAATCACACTTAGCCATGTCAAGAGCCAACATTTTAAACATCAATGAAAATTTTATAGTGTTTTAATATAGTGGTATAACATAATATACAAATAATACCTAGGGTAAAATAAACATGTATCTTGCCTTACATATTAAGAATATTATTTATGTAGGTAGTTTTCAATAATCAAGGGGTTAATTTTAGTCATTTCTAGCCAATTACACTTCCTACTAGTTTACATCTTTTTTAAAGTGAAATAAGATAATATATGGGGTTTTGTACATATTAAAATGTTAAATATCACACATTCATAGAAACATTAGACACATACATCACATTATATTGTCACATAGAGAAAAGTAACATAAGATATTAGCATTAGTTTTAGATTAAGGTAAAAGTAGGTTTTGAAGGGACCCCGAAACCCTATAACATAGACAAGAAAGATAAAGCATTAACAACCACTAAGACAAGTAGTCTTGAAACCTACTACAGAGTAGCATCAAAATCAAGTTTTACAAGGACCTGAAACGACAAACATAGTCCAATAAAAATACCCAAGTTTTACAAGGACCTGAAACCTTATAAAACTTACAGCATAGGGTAAAGAATGCTAAAAAATATAAATCTTTAGCATTCTGACCTAGCCAACAATGCAGGTTCCCATTGCAATAATGACACACAAGCATTAATCAGGACATTATAATTCCACAAAATACCTTTAGTTTCTCTGTCCATTTGATTTAGCAACATCACCGTCAGATCCATCAATAATGACGGCCATAGCCATGTCGAGAAAAAGGCCATGCTCCACCATGCCCTCAAACCCTAAAAACTAGTGGATGCCTCTTGTCAAAAACCAAAACTGCATTGTTCAGCTAGTTCCACTTGTCACTTTCAGGATCCATGTTTTGCACCCTGATTATGTTCCACATCTTCAACAGCCTCCTCAAGATTATGACATCATTGTCCATGTATATCTGTGATCACCCTGTGTGACTCCCTTTATTGGCCAATGATGAGAAGCTCATGGATCTCAGCCAGATCTAGGACCTACATGCAGTTTGTACCCTACGCCTTGAGGTGGTGCCCTGTGCCCTACACCTTGCACCCTGCACCTTGTGGCAGTGTCCTACACCTTGCGGCTTGTTCCCTATACCTTGTAGTGGCACCTTGCACCCTACACCTTGTGCCCTAATGTGCCCTACACCCTGCAGTGGCGGCATGCGGCCTGTGCCCTGCACCTTGCGGTGGCATCCTATGCCTTGTGGCCTATGCCCTACGCCTTAGATATTAGCATTAGTTATGATCACCTACATATGTTGATTATTCCTCTACTTTAAGGTACTAACTCTACACACATATAAAATAGTTATAGATTCAAACAAATCTTAGGCATTATTCATGTCCATTTATAATGTCAAAAAATAACCAAAATCAACCAAAATTTTAATGATTCTAAGTATATTATCCTTGGTTTCAATTTCCATTAATATAAAATCTAATTATTAAGTCACTTATAGTATTGTACATTGAAATGTATACTTTATTTGCATGCATTATAATCTAAATTATATTTTATAGTTTATCCATGATGCACTTTAATCTATAAATAGACTAAATAATATAACATAATTTGAGAAATGAATATAAATAAATTTATGATTAAACACATTTAAGATAGCCTAAATATATAAATAATTGTTCATTTTATATTGTATATTGATGTATAAAAATATGAAATAGTTAAAACATATAAACACTAGTTTGGTTAATAAAATGAGACACACCCTTCAATAAGTTAAACATAGTATTAGATTAATTTTAGTATATATATATATATATATATATATATATATATATATATATATATATATATATATATATATATATATATATATAATATTAGTTTAGATATTAAATACTATGAAACATTTTAATTTTATCACTCATTTAGTGACATTATAAATAATAATAATAATAATAATAATAATACCTTTGAGATAAAAATAAAAGAGATACACAAAATATATGTTATTTTACCTTTTGAATATTATTTTTTACTCAATGACTTCGAATAAATAAAATAATTTAATTATTTAAGCCCATTATATTAAAATAATAGTTAATAAAATATAGAGTTATCTTAATTATAAAATATGTAATAAACTTATGTAAATTAAATGTTTACTTTTTAAATTAGTCATATTAAAAATGATTCTATCATTATATCATGTAGTCATATTTTATGAATAAAGATATTATAAAATTAAACATAAATTACAAAATTACTTTATGTAATCCAATTCTTGAGATTGTATCAAGGTTAGAAAAGGTATAGAGTATGAAATCTTTGGAAAAGTTTGTGCTAAAGATAGTAGGATATTTTGCAATTGCTTGTTTGATTGCCTCAAAGCTATTCTTAACTTCCTTCGTCTAAGTAAAAGCTTGGTTCTTCTTGAGAATGGTTGTGATAGGCTTTACTAGAGTTGCACATCCTAGAATAAACCTTATTACAAAGTTTATTTTCCCCAAGAATCTTTGAATTCCTTTGTTGTGTTGAGGAAAATACAAGCCTAGAATAACCTCAATCCTTTCTAAGTCAATAGACAAGCCTTATTTTGAAACAATATGACCTAATAACTTACATTTATGGACAAAAAAGATGATTTTTTTTGGATTAAAGGATATTCCATACTCCCTACACTTCTAAAATATTTGGCTTAGATGTTCTATATTATCATCAACATCTTTAAAAAAATAGTTATATCATCAAGGTGCATAAGAAAAAATTCATTGGTCAAACCTTTAAAAGTCATGCCCATTTCCCTTTAAAATGTATCTCCAACATTAGACAAACCAAATGGAATCTTCCTATAGGTGAAGGTCTACCATTTTTTAGTGAAGGCTTTCCTGAACTGATCCTCTCCATTCACTAGTATTTTATTATAACTTGAATAACCATGAAGAAGTGAAAAGTATTGAGAACCTAAAATAACTTTAAAAAATTGATCTTTGCGAGACACTCTATTAAGGTCTCAAAAAACCACACAGAGTCTGATCTCTCCATTTTTATTTTAGACAGGTAGAAGGTTAGCCACCCAAGTTGAGTGTTTGATAGAAAATATGATCCTAGACTCAATCAACTTGGTCAACTCTTACTTCATGAGTTCATCTATCCTGGAATTGATAGTCCTTTATTTCTACCCAACTAGTTTAGCTCCAGGTTCTGAATCAATGGTGTGATGAGCTAGACTTAGATCAAACCCTTTCAAATCTTAATATTCCCAATCAGAAATGTCATGAAACTCTTTGCATAATTCAATAAAGGCCTACCTCTCAGACATAGAACATGTCTTACCAATTATTAGAAGCTTGTTCTTGTAAGTCATGACTCTCTGATAGTTCTCTTCTTTCATGGACATCAATCTTTATTTCTTATTTTGATCATCTTCACTGAAAAAGCTCTCCAAAGAAATCATCCCTTTATGTATCTTTTTTGTCTTCAACTGAATAACTTGTTCTTCATATTTATCATGTATTCTCTTTTGGTTCCTTAAGGAGAATTCTACCTCATTTTGTAAGAAGTGTGAAATGTGCTCATCACTTTCAAACACTTTCCATGATACTTCATTATATTTATCCTTCCCTATATCACCAAATTCATCAAACTATGTTCTTATGGCATCCAATCTATCAACATGTTTATTTGAATCCCTTGGTATGGGTTGTATGTTGAAGGCATCAAAGTATTCAAATAGGTCCCATACACTATACTTATAGTATTTAAGTAAGGGATTCTTTTTTGCATCATTATTTATCACTTGATGGATGACTAATTCACTATCCCCATAAACCTTCAAATTCTTGATCCCTCTCTTTTTTGCCATTGGAGGCAATAAACCAGGCCTTCATATTATAAAACATTGCCGGTGCAAATGAAGTGGAATCTATATGAGGAGTAGTATTGATTCTTTGATGGATAAAATAACATACCACTAGATTCATCACCTACTTTGCTTCTTGAGCCATCAAAAAAAATTTCCCATATCCCTTCAAGTTCATGATCTTCATTAGTGAGTGAAGGAATGGAAGCATTTTTATCATGTATACAACGAACTCTCAAATCAGTCTCTTATATGAATGTATATTGATCAAGTCCATGAATTTTAATAATATACATATCAAGGATAAGATAAAAATTATCTTGAAGGGGGGAGGGTACTTCGCCATCCATGACACCTTCTTCTTCATTACTAATTAGATAATTCTAATTTAAAATTGTCTTCGTGTATGGCTCAATATGAAACATTGCTAAGGAATATGTCCTTATAGTCACCTTGGTTCCATATCTTGTTTTAAAAGCTATAAAATACCAATTAGTAGAAATTTATCCTCCTATATTATCCATGAAGTCCCTTGACAAGTAGATAACAAAATGAGCTAGAAGATCTACCACCATAATGTCTTGTATAATGGGGAACCTTAAGCAATCATGTAGAAAGACTTTCAAACCTCTGGCCAATCCCACTATCTTAGTTTGAGTTCCATCAAGCTACAACAAACCTTTACTATGTGGTTCATACTTCAATCCCAACTTATCAGCCACCACCTTAGGCAGGATAGTGGTATTAGCTCCATTATCTATAATACAATTGTGAACCAATCTATCTCCCATAATGAGTGTGAGTTATAAGGGTGGAGGAGTTTTAGATTTGGTGGAGGTATATAAGACATAATTTAGATTATTGATAAATGCTACACTATTATGTTTTAAAGTTTGAGGGGATACATGACTGCTCACAAGTTGTTCTTGTAAGATCTCCTTTTGACTAGGCATATGCAAGACTTCCAAAAGAGATATGCTTGTCTTGGTACTCTTCAAAGAACAAATAATGTTTAGAGGTGAAGTATTAACCTTTTCTTGTATTATTGAAGGTAGTGAGGGAGATTGAACTTTTTTCATTGTATACTTGACAACGCTACTTGTGTTATGACTTTGTTGAGGAGCATGACTACTAGTAGGTATTGCACTAGGATTCATTCTTTGTGGCCTTGAAGAGGCAATTATTGGAGTCACATGTACTCCTGAAACATCTCCTAGAGCTCTATTTTTGGCTCTTATGTTGGATGAAATTGATGTGGTTTTATTCAACACATAATCATCCTTCACTTGAAAATTCATCATACCTACACTTTGGCTTCTACCTTCTCCATGAATATCCCTTTTCATGAGATTCACTTCTTTTGATGTCATGTAAGGAGCAGCCTCTTCTTGTGCCACCAAAGCTTGGTTGTCTTTTCCATTATCATACATAAACTGACCTTGAGGTTTTTTCTATTGGTCCAAATGATCCTTACTATATTTTAGATGGTGTTATCCTCAATAAATATGTGAATGGTGTGCTATTGAGGTGTGTTAACAATGATCAATTTGTTATGTTGATGGAAAAGTTTCACAATAGTGTAGATGGAGGTCATTTCTCTCCTAAGATGATGGATACAAAGACAACGAGGGTTGGTTACTATTAGCCTAGTGTTTTTAAGGACTATTACCATTGGGATAAGATGTGTCCTCAATGTACCTTCTCTATACGCAAAAGGAAACTTGTATCCCTTTCATTTAGTCTCATTCAAGTAAACCAACCTTTCATGCATTGAGGCTTTGATTTCATTCATGTGATCAACCCTGCATCAAATGCTAGACACAAATGGATGTTAACTACTATTTACTACTTCACAAGGTGGGTAGAGGCTATTGCATTTAAGGAGTTATGTGAAAAGGATATCTTAGAGTTCTATGAGAAAATTTTAACAAAGTTTGGAGTTTCCCATGTTATCATTCCTAATAATTCACTTGCTTTCATAAGTGCTAAATATTTTGATTCGGAAAATAGGAATGGATTTTACTTGAGTACCTCATCTAACTATTAACCTCAAGGTAATAGATTGGCTTTGTATACTAAAAAGAATCTCATCAAGATCATCAAGAGGACATTGGAGAATAATCAAAGAGCATGGCACACTAGGTTGAAGACAACATTATGGGCCAATAGGATTACTCATAAGATATCAACTGGCAACTCTTTCTTTGTGCTTATTTATGAGAGACATGCTAGGTTGTCCATATCTCAATAACACCCTACTCTAGAGTATACACATCAGCTAGAACCACTTTAAAATATTCCAATGGAAGTTATATTGATAGAAATAATGCAGCTGTAAGAAGCAAGATACAATGCACACAAGGCCATGGAACACCACCAACTACTCATGAATAAGTACTTTGAAAAAAGAGAAAGTATAAAGATATTTAAGGTGATTTGGATCTGAAATGGGATGAGGAAAGAGCAAAAACAGGCATACTTATAAAGCTTGACACTTTGTCAAGTGTCCCATACATCATTAATAAGTGCAAATAAAGAAACTCTATTTAGCTAACCAAGATGAATGGAGAATAATTGTCTATCCATGTGAATGAGATACATCTAAAGTTATACTATTAGTCTTTGCAAGTATTTTTTGTAAAAAATAGCATATGTGTGTGTGTTTCCTTTGGTTTCTTGTTGTGTTCCCTAAGATTTCTAGTTTAAACACATGTGTGTTTCCTTTTAGTTTTTGTTGTGTTCCCAAAGTGTTCTAGTTAAACACATGTGTATTTCATTTGGTTTGTCTTTGTGTTCCCTAAGTGATTTATAGTTTAGGTGTATTTCATTCCTTTTTTCTGGTGTGTGTCTTTGCCTTTGAGCATGTGAATCAACCAGGTTGTGTTTTTTAAGCCAAAGTTTTATTCAAGTCATTTTAGGTGCCTATATGCATGACTCCATGCACAATGTAACAATTTAGGTAACTAGTCTTAGGCATAGTAGGAATTCCATTTTTAGGAATTACCAAGAATGTTAGCCAATATTCATTCTCAAGTTTTGCATTTTTTCTTTCATTTTGGCCAAGTGCAGCATTCAAAAATTTGTCTATCACAGGAAGATTTTGTTTGATCTTTTTGCACAAGTGTTATTTCCTTTATAACTTTTGTTTTATGTTTTTGGCACAAGTGTTAGGAATTATTTTTGACATTTTGTTTGAAATAATTTCCTTGAAGAAGCTTTTGTTTGACCTTTTAGGCAAGTTTTTTCTTTTACAAAATTTTTGTTTCATCTTTTTTGTTTAGGACAAAGGAATTGTTTCAAACATTTTGTCTGAAACAATCTTTCCAAAGGAATTATTTTAGACATTTTGTCTAAAACAATGTTTTTGTAGTAATTGTTCTATAGGTAAAGGCACATTTAGAAAGCCCAAAGTAATTAGTCCTTTGCAATTTTTTTGAATAAATTGGTCCTTTGCAAGATTTATGAATAAATTGGTCCTTTGAAAGATTTATGAAGGAATTGGTCCTTTGCATGATTTTTGAAGGCATTGGTCCTTTGCAAGATATAAAAATAAATTGGTCCTTTGTAAAATTTTTGAAGGAATTGGTTCTTTGTAATATTTTTGAAGGAATTGATCCTTTGCAAAAAGGCTGAAAGATAACTTCTCGTGCAGGTGCCTTGCACACTTTCTTGAGGGTTTTTTCTTGGTAAAGTGGCCTTTTCAATATTTCTAAAGGGTACAGTTAAATTTTTTGAAAGGCATATTCCAAATTTCTAAAGGGGCATCTTCAATAATAAGTTTGAAGGAATTTTTAAGTAAGGTGCCTATGTAGTTTTCCTAAAGGTTTTTTTCATTCGAAGGGAGTGTTACCAAAAAAAAGAATCTAAGGCACAACCACTTTAGAATTTTGTCTGAAGGAATTAATTAAGAGAAAAGTGGTCCTTTAAAAAAATGCAAAGGGTACTTGGTAAAATATGAAAGACTTTCTCTCTTAGGAAAAGGGGCTTAGGCAAATAGTTTGAAAAGATAAGGGGCCCAAAAGGTCAATTATTTTAGATAAAAGTGTGTGTGATAAAAAAATTTCATTTCCTAAATTGAGTGATGGCATACCCATAGAGGAAATGAAGGTGACATGGATCAAGCTAACTATATAACCATTTGAGGTGACATGGATCAATAAAATGGCCTAAGTGAGTATTATTTGTTAATAGAGTTGCAACCATGATTTGAGGCTTCTAATAGATTGATTCCTCTTTTTAGTGTCAAAAAGCCTCTCTTCTCACTTCCTTTCTACTATAAATATAACCCTTACGCTAGTAAAAAGAGGTACCACATAATGTATAGTGAAGCCCTACAAGATTTATGTCATATTTTTTCTTTAAGCATTAGTAGAATTCTTTTTTATTTTAGGTTTTGAACAATCATCTGGGTGTGTAAGTGAGGTATAGTGATAGCAAGTGATGATTTTCCATCCTTTCATCCTTTATCCTTCATGCCTGAACAAACTTTCTTAGTATAACAGGTCATATAGATTGTGTTCAATTATTTTAAATTATTGTAAGTGTATAACTATTATTTGAAATTGAAGCTTTCCTTTTAGTTCATTTCCCTTATGTTATTTTATAAATCTTGCATATATACTAAAATACTTATGTTAGAATCCTTAGAGCTTGAAGATGGTCTATGTGTTTTGCTATATTGTGCAATAGAAAATGATATTCATGTGGAATATAATCTTGGTACATAACCACTCTTAGAGTAAGTTTCATTTTATGAAATTTATAACTCTTTTCCCTTCAAGAAAATTGGTTTAGATAAATGTTCTTTCAAAGAGATACATTCAAGGAGCCAGCCCTTTAAATCTAGAGGTTCATTTCCTCTATAGGTATACCCACAAGCCTATAAATGTTCCAACACATCCCAAATATGGAAGAGACTTGACCACTCTCTTCTAGGGTGTAATATTTGGTGACAATAGTTCTTTCATGTTCTATAGTACCAATCATCCTAATTATTTACATGTCAAGGTGAATGCTAGTCTTGAAAATCCTAAGGTTGTATAAATATTCTTAATCTAGCATTTTTTGACTCCAAAAGGTGAGAATATCTAGTTATATATTAAGTTTACCATATTATAATTCATGGTCCGTACTAGGTCATTCAAAATATTTGATCAAGCCCCTCTAGTTGAATCTCTTCTTGAAGAATAACACCCCGAACCTTTCCTAATGCTTAGAGATCATGGGCAAGGAGCTTTTGAAGAAGGAGAAGAAGATGAAGAAGTTGAGTAAATTAAAGAGATAGGATATAATAAGAAAGAGGATAAATGGATAGGCAACAACCTTTCCTAGCCTTCAACACCCAAAATCCAATTTAACTTCTTACATACGACCCTATTCTTCCCAATGCTACCAAGAATATCCCTAGTTTCAATGGAGAGGGTCATATTAGCCCATTTAAGTATATTAGGGACATTTAAAATTTATTTAACTTTCATAATGTCACCCAAGCTAAAAAATCCATTATATTATTTGTTATGTCTCCAAAAGGTAAGGCACGTGACTGTTATAAGACATTGGAAGGTGGTTGCATTACAAGTTGGGATGTGTTTGGGGAATTGTTGGTAATTATATTTGAGAATAAGAGTGACCATAATTCTTTAATAAATTAGATAAAGTTGATAAAGAGAGGTCCTAACAAATCCATGGGATATTTTAATAAAATATTTTAAAAGACATGGCATAGGTTCCCACCTGTCATGAGACCTCCTCTGAGCTTTGTGTTTCCCACTCATCTCAAGGCTATTGGTACTAATGTGGTGGTAATTTTGTATTCAATGGGAAGATTTAATATACTATATATATATATATATATATATATATATATATATATATATATATATATATATATATATATATATATATATATATATATATATATATATATATATGATATAGCTATTTAATATAATAATAGCTTTATATAGGCTAGAAATCTACCTTCAAGAGTTTATATGCCTTTGTTGTCTAATAGTTCAGTTGAAGCTCCAAGCGTATCACAAGATCCTAACATCTATGCCAAGCTAAAAAACATTCCCAAGAAGATGGATAATGTTGTGGACAAAGATGAAGATATCCAACCATTACAAGCTTAGCTCAAGTAAGCTTAATTATAGGCAAGTGCTCCACCTAACCCTTAATACTATCCTCAATAAGGCTATAGAGTTCCACCCCAATACAACTACCAAGGAAGAGGATAAATTCAAAAAGGTTTATATAGGCATCCCAATACCTATAATCCTAATTCCACTCCTTCTATGATGGTTTTTGTTGTGGTACATGCTAATTTAGTCTAAGGAGAGGATCATTTAGACCAATGGGGACAACCTTAAGGTTATCTTATGTATGATGATGTAGAATGCAACAAAGATTTTTTGGCTCAAGAATAAGTTACTCCTTATGTGACATCATAAGAAGAAAATATCATGCAAAGGGATATTCATGGATAAGGCAACAACCAAACTGTCGGTATGATGAACTTTCAAGCCAAGGATGATTATGTGTTGAATCAAAGCACATCAATTGCATCCAAAAAAAGATCCAAAAAGAGATATCCTAGATATGTTCCAAGAGTACATGTAACTCCAAGTAATGCTTCTTCAAGGCCACAAAGTGTGAATCCTATTGAAATACCTACTACTAGTCATGCTCCTCAATAAAGTTAAAATGTGAGTAGGGTTGTCAAGCCTATAATGCAATAAGTTCAATCTCCCTCACTATCTTAAAGACTATAAAAAAGGTTAATATTTCCCCTCTAAACATTGTTGATTCATTAAACAATACCAAGACAAGCATATCTCTTTGGGAAGTCTTGCATATGCCTGGTCAAAATGATCTCTTACAACAACATGCAAGCCTTCATGTATCCCCTCAAACTTCAAAACAAAATAGTGTATCCCTTACCAATACTCAAAATTATGTCTTATATCCCTCCACCAAATATGAAAATCCTCCACCCTTCTACCTCACACTCATTGTGGGAGATAGGTCGGTTCACAAATGTATTGTAGATAGTGGAGCTAGTACCACTGTCATGCCTAAGGTGGTGGCTGATAAGTTGGGATTGAATTATGAACCACATAGTAAAGGTTTGTTTTAGATTGATGGAACTCTAACCAAGATAGTGGAATTGGTTAGAGGTTTGAAAGTCTTTCTACATGATTTCCCAAGTTTCCCCATTATATAAGACATTGTAGTGGCAAACCTTGTAGTTCATTTTGCTATCTACTTGTCAAGGGACTTCATAGCTAAGATAGGAGGGTACCATTCGAATTATTGGTACTTTTTAAACTTTAAAACAATATATGGAACCAAGGTGGCTATAACGACACAACCCTTAGCAAGGTTTCATATTAAGACATACATGGAGACAATTTCAAATCTGAATTGTCTAATTAGTAAAGAAGAAGGTGTCATGGATGGTGAATCACCCTCCCCCTTGAAATTATTTGTTATATTTTCATTGATAAGTATAGCACTGAAATGCATGGACTTGATCCATATACATTCATAGAAGAGACTACTTTGAGATTTTATTGTATGCATGAAAAAAATGCTTCCATTCCTTCACTCACTAATGAAGATCATGAACTTGAAGGGATATGGAAATGTTTTTCAATGGATCAAGAAGAAAATTAGGTGTAGGAGCTAGAATTATGTTAGTTTCTCCATCAAATAATCAATACTACTCCTCATATAGATTCCACTTCAGCTACACTTGCAATGTGGTAGAATATGAAGGATTGGTTCATGACCTCTAATGGGAAAAGAAGATAGGGATCAAGATTTCAAAGGTTTATGGAGATAGTGAATTGGTCAACCATCAAGTGAGAAATCAAGCTATAGAAAAGAATAACTTTCTTAAAATATACAAGCATATGGTATGGGACCTACTTGAAGACTTTGATGCCTTCAACATATAACCTGTAACAAGGGACTCAAATAAACATGCCAATAGATTGGTTTCCATAGGAACATAGTTTGACGTAGTTACTGATATAGGGAAGGAGAAAGATTAGTCTCATATCAAGGTCATTTTGAGGCCTTCTACTTTATATAATTAAGTATCATGGCAAGTGTTTGAAATTGATGAGAACATTGCACACTTCTTAAAAAATAAGGCTGAATTATCCTCGAAAAACCAAAAAATGATTACATAATAAATATGACGAACAAGTTATTCGGCTGAAGACAAACAAGATACGTAAAGGGATGATTAATTTGGAGAGTTTTTTTAATTAAGATGATTGAAATAAGAAATAAATAGTGAGCATGTCCATGAAAGAATAGAACTATGAGAGAGTCATGATTTACAAGGATAAGCTTCTAAAAATTGGTAAGACATGTTCTCTATCCAAGATGTAGGCCTTTATTGAATCATGAAAAGAGTTTCATGAAATATTTTCTTGGGAATATAAATATTTGAAAGGTTTTGATCCAATTCTATCTCATCAAACCATTGAGTTAGAACCTGGAGCTAAACCAGTCAGGAAGAAACAAAGGCCTATCAACCCCAAGATAGATGAACTCATGATGAAAGAGTTGACCAATTTGATTGAGTATAGGGTCATCTATCCTATCAAAAACTCAACTTGGGTGGCTAATATTGTGCCTATTCAAAATATAAATGGAGATATAAAAATTTGGGTGGATTTTTGAGACCTTAATATAGTGTCACTCAAGGATCATTATCCACTACCTTCCATGGAACAAATTCTACAAGTTATTTTAGGTTTTCAACACTTTTCACTTCTTGATGGTTATTCAGGTTACAATAAAGTATTGGTTAATGGAGAGGATCATTTCAAGACAACCTTAACTACAAATTTGGGACCTTTGCCTATACGAAGATGTCATTTGGTTTGTCCAATGGTGGAGCTACATTTCAAAGGGCAATAGACATGGCTTTTAAAGGTTTGATCAATGAGTTTTTGCTTGTGTACCTCAATGATATAGCTATTTTTTTAAAAGATGTTAATGAACATATAGAACATCTATGGAAAGTGTTTGACAAGTGTAGGGAGTATGGAACATCCATTAATACAAAAAAGTGCATATTTTTTGTCCATGAAGGTAAGTTATTAGGTCATATTTTTTCAAAAGAAGGCTTATCTATTGACCCCAAAAGGATTGAGGTTATTCTAGGCTTGTGTTTGCCTCAACACAAGAAAGAACTTCAAACCTTCTTGTGGAAAATAAACTTTGTAAGAAGGTTTATTATAGGCTTTGCAACTCTGGTAAAGCATATCATAGCCATGATAAAAAGGAACCAAGCTTTTGTTTGGATAAAGGAAGGTAATAAAATATTTGAGGCAATCAAACAAGTAATTGAAAAATATCCTCTCTCTTGAACCCAGACTTTGCCAATGATTCCATAGTCTATACCTTTGCTAACCTTGATACAATCTCATCTATGCTTGTGCAAAAGAATGATGAAGAGGTAGAGAAACTAGTTACATTATTTAGCCAAGGATTGGAATATTATGAGGTCAAGTATATATTTTTTGAGAAATAAGCTCTAGCTAAGATAAGAGGACTAAAAAAAATTAGACACATAGTGTCAAACAATAGCATACATGTCATGGTTTCTCATCCTAGCACCAAGGAGTTTCTCCTAAGCAAAGACCTCAATGAAAAGAGAGCTAGGTGGATTACCAAAGTAATGGAGTATGATGTGGATATTAAGGTGATAAAAATGGTAATAGGAAAAGGGTTATGTGAGAATTTACCATTAAATTTTCAAGAGCCAAAAGATAAAGTATTGATCAACCAAGTTCACCCCCAATTAGCTAACACATACAAATTTAAATTTGGACACACGACATCCTTAGTTTTCTTCAAAATGGTGGGTTCCCCAATAGCCTGAACAAGTCTCAATAGAGGTAATTTAGATTGCATGCCATTCCTTACTATCTTGTAAATGGTGTTCTCTTTAAGAGAGATGTGAATGGTGTGTTGTTGAGGTGTGTTAAGGATGACCAGTTTGATATGATACTAGAAAAGATTCATAATGGCGAAAATGGATGTCCTTTCTTTGCTAAGACAAGGACTATAATTATAATGAGGGTTGGTTAATATTTGTCTAATCTTTTTAAGGATTATTACTATTGGGCTAAGATGTGTCCTCAATGTATCATCTTTGTAGGTTAAAAAAAACTCGTATCCCTTTCATTAAATCCAATCTAAGTAGAATGGGATTTCATGCACTGGGGCCTTGATTTCATTGGTGTGATCAACCATCCATCAAGTGTTAGACACAAATGGATATTTAATACTATTGATTACTTCACAAGGTGGGTAGAGGCTATTGCATTGAAGGAGACAAGTGAAAATTCTATCTTGGAGTTATATGAGAACATTGTAATAAGGTTTAGAGTTCCCTATGCTATCATTTCTGACAATGCACTTGCTTTCATAAGTGGTAAATCTTTTGATTAGGAAAATAGGAATGGAGTTTACTTGAGTACCTCATCCAACTATTACCCTCATGGTAATTGATTGGCTAAGTCTACTAGGAAGAATCTCATCAAGATCATCAAGAGGACATTGGAGAATAATAAAAGAGCATTTAACACCAAGTTGAAGACAACATTATGGGCTAATAGGATTGATCTTAATAGATCAACTGGTAACCCTCCCTTTATGCTTGTTTATGGGAGAGAGGTTAGGTTATCCATATCTCAATAACCCCCTACTCTATAGCTTACACATCAGATGGAACTACTTGAAAATACTCTAATGGAAGTCTGATTGATAGAACTAATACAACTATACAAAGTAAGAGACAATGCACACAAGGCCATGGAACACCACCAAGTACTCATGAATAAGTACTTTGAAAAAAGAATAATTACAATAGTGTTCAAGGAAGGTGACTTGTTTCTAAAATGGGATGATGATAGAGTAAAACCAGGTAGACATACAAAGTTTTATGCTTTGTAGAGTGGCCCTTACGTCATTAGCTAGTGAAAAAAAAGTAACTCCTTTCAGATAACCATGATGAAAGGAGAAGAATTGCCTATACTTATGAATGGGATACATATAAAGTTATTCTATTCATCCTTGCAAGTCTATTTTGTAAATAATATCATAGGTGTGTGTGTTTCCTTTGGTTTGATTTTGTGTTCCCTAAGTATTCTATTTGAACACATGTGTGCTTCCTTTGGTTTGATGTTATGTTCCCTAACTATTCTAGTTGAACACATGTGTATTTCCTTTGGTTTATTATTTTTTTCCCTCAGTGTTTTAGTTGAACACATGTGAATTTCATTTGGTTTGTTTCTATGTTCCCTAAGTGTTCTAGTTGAACACATGTGTGTTTCCTTTCATTTGTTATTCTGTTCCCTAAGTGCTTTATAACATAGGTGTATTTCCTTCATTTTGTTTGTTGTGTGTCTTTTTATTTATGAATGTGAATCAACCAACTTGTGTTTTTTGAGCCAAAGGTCTATTTAAGTAATTTTGGGTGCCTCTATGCATGACTCCACACCCAATAAAAGGATTTAAGCAATTGGTCTTAGGCATAAAAGGCATGCCACCCAAAGGAATCACCAAGAATGTTAGCCAATATTCTCTCCCAAGTTTACATCTTTTTTTTTTCATTTTGGCTAAGTGTAGCTTAAAAAAAATTCTATCAGAGGAATCTTTTGTTCAGTCTTTTTACACACATGTTATTTCCTTTAGAAGTTTTGTTCTGGGTTTTTCGCACAAGTGTCAGGAATTTTTTCAAACATTTTGTCTAAAATAATTTCCTCAAGGAAGTTTTTGTTCAATCTTTCGGCCAAGTGTTTTCTTTCGAAAATGTTTTTTTTAATATTTTTTCTCAAAATAAAGGAATTGTTTCAAACATTTTGTTCAAAACAATCTTTCCAAAGGAATTATTCTACAGGCAAAGGAACTTTCAATATGCCTGCAGGAATTGGTCCTTTACAAGATTTTTGAAGAAATTGGTCCTTTGTAATACTTTTGAAGGAATTGGCCCTTTGCAAGATTTTCAAAGGAATTGGTCCTTTACAAGATTTTTGAAGAAATTAGTCCTTTGTAATATTTCTAAGGGAATTGGTCCTTTGTAAAAATTTTGAAAGATAATCTCCCATGCAAGTGACCTAGACAATTTCTCGAAGGGTATTTTCTTGAGAAAGTGTCCTTTTCAAAAATTTAAAAGTGTAAATTTCAAATTTTCTAAAATGCATAGTCCAAATTTCCAAAGGGGCATCTTCAGCAAAATGTTTGAAGGAATTTTCAAGTAAGGTGCCTATGTAGTTTTCCTGAAGGTGTTTTTCATTCAAAGGGAGTGTTTCCAAAGGAAAAGAAACTAAGGCATAATTCCTTCAAACTTATTTTTGAAGGAATTAATTAATATAAATGTGGTCCTTTACAAAATGCTGAAGGGTACTTGGTAAAATCTTGAAGAATTTCTCTCTTAGGAAAAGGGGCCCAAAAGGTCAATTATTTTAGAGAAAAGGGTGTATGGTAAAATAGGTCCAAGGAAAATACCTAAAAATAATGGTTTTAGTAGAGTGACAGTTACATGGGCATCAACTTTAGGGTGATGGGTTAGCTGTTTGCATTTAAATAGTGGGTCCTAGGTAGATCGATGGTCCTCACTCAAGATAAAGCTGATTAGAGGGATCACGTCACTTTGAGCATTCTAATCAATATCTAAGTCATTTTTGATAGAAAATAAAAAGGTGAGAGGCTGAGAGACTCCTTGAGAATGGACCATTTGACTAAGGTTGAGCTGGAATAAGCCTCCATAGGATGTTTGTAGACATACATGTGAAGCCAGTATCCTGATAAATACCATGAAGGTATACATGTAGGCTTTATGTAGTTTCTTCTCCAAGGCCAATAGAATGAAAAGGACTCTCCCCTATGCCGTTACACACTTATCAAGCTCATGAGAAGATATTACCATCAAGATGAATCTACAATAGGTGGACTCATTTGTAATAACTGCATTGATGCCATTACTTAACTTAGAATATCATGATTCTATAGGTGCAACCATTAGGAAAGAATATTTGAGAGAGAACGATAACTATGTAACCACTTGAGGTGACATGGATCAATTGAATGGCCCAAATGAGCATCATTTGTAGACACAATTTCAACCATGGTTAGAGGATTCTAATAGATTGATCCCTCTTTTTAGCATAAAAAAGCCTCCCCTCTCACTTCCTTTCTGCTATAAATACAAACCTTAGGCTAGTGAAAAGAGGTACCACACAATGTAGTGTGAAGTCCTACTATATTGATGTCATATTTTTCCTTTAAGCATTAGTACAAGTCTTTTTTCTTTCAAGTTGTGAATAATTGTCTTTGAATGTAAGTGATGTATAGAGACATTGAGTGATGAATTTCCATCCTTCTAACCTTTATCCTTCATGCATGAGAGAAATTTCTTAGTCTAGTAGGTCATATAGAGTGCATTCAAGTGTGTTAAATTGTTATAAGTTTATAACTATTCTTAGATTGTACATCTTGCCTTTCAATTCATTTTCCTTGTGTTATTTTATATAGCTCACCTCTATACTGAAATACTTGTGTTATAATACTTAGATCTTGAAAATGGTCTATGTATTTTTATATATTGTGCACTATAATATGATATTCACATAGAAGATAATATCAGTGCATCACCACTCTTAGAGTAGGTTTCCTTTATGCAATTTCTACATCTATTCCCTTCAATCAAACTCGTTTAAATAAAATTTGTTTTATAGAGATACATTTAGTGAGCTAGCCATTTAAATCGAGAGGTTCATTTCCTCTATAGGTATACCCACATGCCTAGAAATATTCCAACATTTCCCAAATTTGGAAGAGACTTTAACACTCTCTTCTAGGGTATAATATTTGGTGACAATAATAAAATCATTTCTTTTTTGGACATTAGCATATTAAGGAGGTGTGGCACAATTGCCAATAATTTTGACTAGGAGAGAGTAATTGAGGATATTGTTTGGAAAATATGAAAGGAGATTTTTGAGAGAGGGATAAATAGTGGTGGAGGGAGAAAAACCATCTTGGGCCACATATACAAAAGGTTGGGCATAGAACTTGGGGAGAAAATAAGGAAACAGGTTGTGATTTTTTCTCTCTATTTATGTGGGTAGTGAAAAGTTATGATTATTTTCATTTTGTTTGAAAATGAAGGATTTTGATTTCTTTTTTATCAACAAATAATAAAATATTATTTTAAGGCTCATAAGGAAGTAAATAAAATTCCTGATGATCCTACAAATGCTATATACTATTTTAGCATGGGTCAATTTACATTTACTTTTTGCTTAATATAAATTATAGGTTTTTAAAATCAGAAAATTAAAATTTACTTCAAAAAAATTATAACCTATTTTATTCATATTCTTGCCTAACTATATCAAAAGGATTAGATAAATATTTTTTTAACTTCCATTGTCTGGCTGTAGGGTTTGAGATAGGGTTAGTGATTTATTTTTACATTTTTCCTATTGGGTATTATTAACCTGTAGAAGAGTATTCCCCATTTAAATGGTTTTTTTCCTATTTTCATTACCTGATTAAAACAACTAGTTAGAATGGTAATTTTGAAGAATATTTTACTTGAATAAAATATTGTTTTATAGTCATTTTTTATTCATCATAAAAAAAATTCATATTATTTTATTTACATGATATAGTGTCTAGGCTTATTTTATTTAGGGTTTTATAACCAGCCGGTTCACCATTTTGGGTAGGGTATAGTTGTATTTTGATGTAAAACTCTTACCTAGTGAACTCGTAGGTTTTAAACTGAGTTTAAAGTTGTATCATTTATTCTTATTTCAAATAGTTGAAATATCATTGATATTATTATATAATAATTTTTTAAGGGTTTACCCAACCATAAAAAAGGGTTAGATATATTGATTTCACCACTTATAGGTGATGAAATGACTCTAACTAATTAGCTATCAAAAATAGCAAAGCATCAAAAATCTTGGTGTTGTGTTATTTGTTTTATTATATATGCATTATGTGAATATTTATTATTTCATTATTGGATATAGAATATGATTTTATATATCTTATAATGATGGATTTTAACTATGGTACACTTACAACCTAGGATGAGGGTTGACTAGGTTCAACTAAAATTATAGTTGATTCCTGAAAACCTTCAAAGGTAGAACAAAGGGTGCCAAATCCTTGTATGTTTATTGGTATTTATTTACTTGATCAAATTTATGGAATGATTGTTAGTTGAAGTAACTAATACTAATTTATTGATTAATCTTATCCCTTATTAATCACACACTTATGCCAAAGACCCAAAAACCAGACTCCATCTCCTAGTTAATGGTTGGGGGTGGTGAGGGCCATGGATTTGGGGGTTCATAGGATGAGTTGGGTTAGGATAGATCATGTAGAAAAGCTATATTTATCAACTAAATATTTGTATAATTAGATGATTTATTATATTATTTAATTATTTTTGAAGTTATTATTGTATTATAGCATGTTTATAAATGAACAATAATCACTTGGATTGATGTATAAGATAGAAGCAAGCTAATTTTATAATAATATTCATTTATTTATTTAAATATTATTATGTTGTTGATTAAGTGTTTTAGTTGGTTAAGTTGAGTGGATTGTTTTATACATACATGTAGATGAAATGTTAACTATTACAAGTTGAATTGTTATCTACATTCCAGTGAATGTAGTCGCTATAGTGTTTACAATTCATTAGCAATTATCATTGAACCTATTGACTTTATATTTCATGAACTAATTATTAATATTATATGGTTCCTTAAATACAAGCATATAACATATATTTTTTCACTTGTATACTAATTTCATGATGTTACAATTAATTATTTGTGTATTCTTTACTTCTATACCTGTAATATTATAATACAATTTTTGAGTTATTCATGACTTCTAAAAAGACACTATGCATAAGAGTAAATTCTATAATTAAATACACTTTAGTGTATGATAAGAATTTATTATTTTAAATTATGTCTTGATCCTTTTGGGCACATTGCATCCATATAATAAGTTTTCAAACTAATCTTTATCAAAATTAATTTAGGCAATTTAATTGCATCAGTATTGTCTATTCTAAAACTTATTATTATAAGGTTTAATTTCCTTATGAGTGATAAAATTGTATTTACATTTTATAAGTATGTTTTAATAATTATTTTTGGATTAAATTAGTCCTTGAAGTTATATTATTTAAATAATTTTATACTTTACAAAACAAGAATGTAGGAATACTTGTAAATCTTGTTAGTTCACATAATCCTTTTAATATGTTGTAATTATGTTATTGAGATTTTAAAGAGGAGATATAATCACTTTAAATAGTGCAATTCATTTATTGTGAAATGATGCTTTAAATTCTAAATCTCAATAAAATAATGTAATCTCTTTAAAATGACATTAGAATGTTAATATACACTCAAGATACTTTCATCTTATATTAATTTATTATTAATACTTCATAGAATTAAAATATTTAATTGGTATAACTATACGATCCTTCAAATAACTTAGATGAGTCTGATAAATTAATTGATCATCTCATGGAAAATTTACAAATAATACTTGGGTCTAAAATCCTATTAGTGTCTTAATGGCACTTGATAATAGTTTCCAAACTTATAACTTGTTAGTATAAATAACTTTATGTTCCTAAAGGAAAAAATAATGAAAGATAAGGTGAAACACAACATGAAAAATATGAGTGAGTGGCATATTTTTATTACATCAAACCAATTGACAAGTGATTAACACTCGAGGGATCTAAATATATAAGGGGGTAATTATGGGATGGTGAAATTATAATAAGTATCCACTATAATCAAATACATAATAGTTGTTTATGACCTTGATGAATATTATAACAATTAAATTTAGTTCTAGTAGCCTCTAGTTATGCATTGAATGAAGGCGATTAGTATGATGATCCAAGAAATATAGATCATGATATAATGATATAACATGGGTAGTAATACAATGTGCTCTTAATTTACATGAAACTTAATAAATTCATATTCCCACTACAATTTCACATATTTACAAGTGTATTTTTAAAATGTTTAAGTTGATTAAGGATAAGCCTTATTTAAATTAGCTAAAGCAAATGCATTTTATTCATTACAAACCTTATCTTAGAAAACGAGGTTATATCAATCATAAATGATTCCCTATTACGATGATATTTCCCTAGTATTCCAAGTTCAATTAAGGGGTGAATAGTCTACCCTAACCTATACGTAAACTTATATAGATGTGAATCTATTAGATTGGATAATTATACCTAAGTGGTCCTATTAGGAAGGTGTCTTCGACCACATCATTCTGAGATTATTTCTATGGATTGCATATTGATGCTCCCTAAACTACATAAAAGTTTCCCTAGGGTAATAATATTCTTAGTAGAATATTATATGGGTAATTCACTTGGCTAAGGGTTTCATGTGTGTAAATGTGGTTATGGGGATTGTGGTAAATTATTTCACTTTTTTTGTTGTGAAATATAAAAGAAGGGATGCTCAAATTTTTTGGGGTTATTTCACCTACTATTAGAGCCTATGATAGTTTATCAATTATAAAACACAAATTTAAATAAGACATATAGGAATTTATTTCTACTAAAATATTCCTTAGAAATTAGTTGGTTACTTCTTAGGGAAATGGTGAGGACTAGGGATGGTAGTAGTAAATTTTATAATGATCAACAAATTGATAGGCTAATCTTAAGAGTTAGAGGTTGAGGTAAAGGTAGAAGCCAATGTAGGGGATGTGTTGCCCAAAATTGACTCTTCCCCACATTTATAATAATAATAACATTAATGAAGCACTAAGTAATAATGTTTTTGGTAATAACCCAATTAATAAGCCATAAAAAGTCCTCAATGGAATATTCTATGCTCTTAATGCCATTTAAGGAAAGATTTAAAATCAAGAGTTAATTTTAGACAATCTTGAGGGTGATCCTAAATATGAAATACCTCATTTGGAAGTTGGATAATTAGGGAAGCAAACACTCTAGAAAGTACCTATAAGAAAGATAAACTTGATCATTAGAGAGCTCAAAAAGATTCCCCACTTACCTTTTTAAGTGAGAAATCATGAGACACAATTGATGCATGGATCATAAATCTATAGAGATAAGTTAACCTACATGACATGCCATCTAATGTGAAGGTAAGGGTTGTTGTCTATCAGTTAAATTACTATATTAACTTATGGTGGAAATAGCTCTATATTTTGGAAGGGTATTAACCTATGACACTTGGCCAACTTTTGAGATCCAATTCTAAAATAGGTTCTTAATTTCAAACTTTAAGAAGTAGAAAATAATAGATTTTCAGCTACTCAAGTAAGAAAACATGATTGTCTTAGAATATGAGAATATGTTCTTAAATATGATAAATCATGTAAACTACATGCATGATGAAGAGAAAAAAATACCCAAGTTCAAGTTGGGACTAA
Source organism: Torreya grandis (assembly GCA_037957365.1). NCBI lineage: Eukaryota > Viridiplantae > Streptophyta > Pinopsida > Cupressales > Taxaceae > Torreya > Torreya grandis. Next base: position 1,354,672 of record JARHVA010002286.1, on the reverse strand, counting down.
AATCAATTTTAATGCATGACATCAATATGACCAATCCTAAGACACTGACAGTTGATATATAATCTGTCCATATGACAAAATAAAAATAAATGTCTCAACAAACATTGAGATAAGACTTTAAAATGAACAGTCAATAATCAAAAGATAAAAATATGACATACACATCTAAAAACTTTAATAAATTAGACCAAAGTCACAAGCTCAGAGGGAACAAAAAAATTTCAATCAATTTCAAGGATAAAAAATATTAAACTATAAGGAAACTCTAAACATGGGTCTTTTACGAAGAACCAACACCAAAACAACCAACGTGGACTATCCACAGGGGCAAATAATGTTACAGTAGCATCATATAAGATAATGGTGTGTTGGGAATGGGGTGATAACCATTACCATAAGGACTACCTAAAGTTTAAATTAGGATAGCTGATATAGCATAGAGTATATGCAGTAGTAGACAATGGAAAAGCTAACTTTTAGGATAATCCAATAGAGATATGAGGTAATAATGTTGGTTACTATATATATTTTCTAATAGATTCTCATGTAATGAAAAAATTTATTTCACCTATTGTAGTAAATAAACTCAAGTAGAAAGTTATGTAGTTGAGAGAAGGATATAAATTTGATTTTGGTATTGGTAAGAAGGTACATATCCAATAATTCTTAGAGCTAACCAAACTTGATTTGGATACCTTCAAGACAAGGGTGAAATTGTTTTCAACACCCTAAGGGGTCTTGTGACATCATATTATGCATAGATTGGATGCAACAACACAATGCATCACTTGATTACTCCTCAAAAATGATATAATATGGTAATGAGAATGGAAAACTTGTTGAAATTTGAGGTCTTAAAGGGCCAAAAATGCATAAAATGCTTTTAGCCCTATAGTTAAAGAATTTTATTTAGAAAGGGTGTAAGATATATGAAATCTAACTATAGGAACTTCTAAAGGAGGAATAATTATCTTGTTAAATTTTTCCTATTTTATTGTAATTTATGGATGTATTTCCTAAAAAATTGTCTGGTTTACCACCAAAATGTGATTTTGACTTCTCTATTGAGGTTATGCCAATGGATGCCCCTACATCGAAAGATCCTAATAGAATGAGTGTGGTAGATCTACAAGATAAAAAAGTTTAGTTACAAGTAATTTTGAATAGTAGAAGCATTTGGCTAAGTGTGTTACCTTGGGGTGCTCTAGTAGTCTTCATGAGAAATAAAGATGGCACTTTAATGTTGTAAATTAACTATAATATGCTCAAAAAAGTGATGATAAAAATTTGATACCTTTTACCCTGTATCAACTATTTGTCCTATAAGATGAAGTATGTACCAATATTTTACAAATTTCATCTAAGACTCATCCTCAATCAATTAAGGATCAAATAGGAGGATATATACAAAATATCCTTATTAACATGTTATGGCCACTACGAGTTCATTTTTTCATTTTGGCCTAACAAACACACTTATTACATTCTTGGATCTAATAAACAATTTTCTCAAATATTTCCTACATAAATTTTTAGTAGTGTTCTTGGATGACATTCTCATATACTCCAAGAATGAAGTTAAACATGATCAACATTTAAGGATCTATTTGAAAATATTAATATAGCACAAGTTATTTGGTAGGTTATCCAAACACACCTTATACTAAATAAAAATAAATTACTTGGGACATGTGATATCTAATAGAGGTAGTTCTTTAGATCCAATAAAGATTCAATCAATTCAAGAGTGTCCTGCTCTGTCTAACCTGCATGAAGTGCACATTTTTATGGGCTTGGATGGATACTATTAGTGATTTATAGAAAATTTCTCTTTCCTATCCAACCCAATTACATTCTTTCAACACAAAGATAAAAAAATTTCATGGACACCTCAAAGTGAAAAGGCTTGAAAAAATCTCAGTGAGATGTTAGCAATAGCTCCTATTATGATTATACCATATCTAAACAGTTATATGATGTGTGGTCTATCACTTCTAAGGAAGGATTCAGTGACATATTGATTGAAGAGGCTAAAGTGGTTTCTTATGAAACTTTAAACCTCAAGGAAGTGGAAAATAACAATCTCAAACATGATTTAGATCTTATTTCCATAGTGCATGCATTAAACTAGTAGAAGTACTTTTTGCTAGGAAATCATTTTTAAGGTGAAATCTGATCACTGTATCCTAGAACACATGTTCTCACTAGGTTATTTTAATTATCATTAGCATAGATGGATGCAATTTGTTAGTAATTTTGACATAGACATCTCTTATTTAAAGGGCAAATAAAATTGTATGGATGATGCACTCAATAGGTGTACATGCCTTACTTCCTTATTATTTTTACAAGGGAATTTTAGGAGTGTTGTGATAAAATAGTATCTTGATAATAATTATAGCCAAGAAGTAAGTGTAAGACTATCTAATGAACCTTTGACAAATGAATATGATAATTTTTCAATTGAGAAAGATAACCTTATAAGGCATCAAAACATAATTTTTTTACCCAAATTAGTTGGACTATGTAATATTCTATTGTATAAAGTACATACATCACCCCATTTTTCCATTCTAGGGGTCACCAAAATGACCCATGAGTTGAAAAGGCTTTATTTTTGACATAGTTTGAATAATGATGTTGCCAACTTTATGATAACATGTCTATAATCTCAATGTGTAAAGGCTAAAAAGTACCATCCAGTGGGTTTGCTATACCCACATGATATACCAAGAGACAAATGGGTAGTGGTTTCACTTTATTTTATTGTAGGATCACCTAAATCTCATACCTAGTATGACATTATCTTTCTGGTAATTGACAAATCAACCAAGGCTAGTCACTTTCATGTCGGGAATTTTATTGATGATGCTATTATTTTTTGTAAACAATTTTTGAGAGAAGTGGTTAGGTTTCATGGCATGCTATATGTCATTATCTCTAGTATAAAAAAGTTTTTGACATCAAGTTTTGAACAAAATATGAATGCAACCTTTGGCACTCAATTAAATTTTAGCTATTTATACCACCCAAAAATGGATGGTCAAATTGAAAGATTCAACCAAGTATTTGAAGACATGATACCCATGTATGCTCTAGATCAATAGACCAAGTGGGAGGATTATATCCATTTAGATGATTTTTCATATAATAAATCTTATAATTTTTAAATTAAAAGGGATTTTTTAAGCCTTATATGGGCATAAATGTATAACTCCACTTGCCTAGGATAGCTTAGAAAATCATTCCATTGCTAGTCTAGAATTGTTGTTAGAGTATGATGATCAAATAGCCATAATATGAGAAAAATTTAATGTTGATTGTGATCAAAATAAGATTTATGCTAATTTAAAGAGAATGCCTCATGAATTTATTTTTGGCAAAAAGTTTTTTCTGTGTGTAAGACCAAAAAATAGTTCAATAATGTTTGGTAAAACCTCCAAGTTTTATCCTTGTTTTGTTGGCCCATTCAAAATTATGGACAAAATCAGCCCTATTGCCTACTAGTTGGATTTACCTCCTCATCTATCAACAAATCATGATATGTTCCATATTAAATTATTAATAAAATATTTTCTTGATCCATTTCATGTGTTGGATTGGGAAATTTTGTAGGTTATCGAAGAGGAAAATATGCAGCTGGATTTAGTGAAAATCCTATCCATCAAAGCATTAATTTAAGAAGTATATAAATCTAGAAGGTCTTGATATAATAAAACCCATTAATTACTATTAATTCTACTTGGGAGGATACACAAATGTTTAAGAAACACTATACCTACTTATTTTGATCTCTCACTGGGATGCCTCCTCTTTAAGGGGAGGAGGATACTATAACCCAACCTGAATACATTATTTTATTAGAGTGTTATATGTTTCTAGCATGCTTTTATGATTTCTAGATATTATTCTAAGATATTATTTTATTGGTACTATGATATGTGATGTTATATTCTATTATATATCATATCTAGTTGGTTATTGTCGATATTGGGTTAAATACTACAACTTTAGATTATTCTATAAATGTGTTTATTTGGTTACAACATTTAGTTTTATGAACTTTTACTATTTAGTTTAGTTATATATTATTATATTATATAGGTTATATTAATGCCCATTTTTGAATGTAGGTATAAGTAACATGATCTAGGCTCATGGTGGAATCTGGTGGTTGCGGGATAAAGGACAAGTGGAATGAGTACTTGGGTAATCAACATAGGTCAAAAGGGATGCTATACTTGAGCCATAGTCATTATGCATCAGTCTATCCATTTTTTATTTTTCCACTTTTAATGATCATTTGTTCTTATCCTTGTTTCGATAATTTTCTCAACTTATATTGATATTGTGTTGATTTTTTTATCATGGAATATTTGGAATTAGTTGATTGATTGAGTTTGTTACATTATTTTGTTTTCTTTAATTATATCTAGACTTTGATATTATTATCTTGTTGTGTTGTGCATAATCATTATCTTTGTTTTTTTATAGGTTTTCATTGGTTTGTATTGAATTATGCCTGTAATGTTGTTTGAATGTTCAATATATTAGGCAAACCCATTGAGTTATGAGTTTGAACAACACAAGCCTACGCTTGTTACAAAACCATAAGCTTTCTTTGATGTTTATAAAAGTATTTAAGTCTTGTATTATTTTTATTGCATAAGACATTTTTCTATAGCCTAAGTGATTTAGGCACAATGGTAAAAATGTTAATGTTTTTTTAATTTTATAAGCCTATTTGACTTAGAGTAGTGGTGGAAATGTTAATGCTTTATTTTATTATGTTAATTTTTAACCCATATTAGGGCCATAAATTAGCTTGACATGGTTTTAATTTCAAATAAATGATTTTAATATCGTGAAATGATAGATTTTGGTAGGGGGCATGGGATTTTGACTCCCAATGAAACAAATATCAAAACCTAATTTTTGGTTTTTGATTAAAATCATTTCATTTTTTGAGTTTGGCATTCTGAAGAGATGTGGTGCAACTACTAATTTTTTTTTCTTGGATAGAGTAGTTGAGGATATTTGGGGGAGATTATGTGTGGAGATTTGGGAGATAAGGATAAATAATAGATGAGGGAGAAAGAACATCTTGGGCTATGGTGTTTGGGAAGAAGACATGGAAGCTAACAAGTAAGCAAGTTCTATTTTTTTTCTTTCCCTCCATGTAGATAGTGAATAAGTAAGTTCTATTGATTTTTATTTTGTGGAAAAATTAAGGGTTTTGATTTAATTTATAGAGGCAAACATTAAAAATTTGATTTTATTCTCAAAATGAAGTCAATTGACTTCTTGATGAGCCTGAACAGGTTTTAAGTTCGTCGACATGGATATTTAACTTTCATTTTATTTTGGGTCAATTTGTTTTTTCTTTTTTATTGATATAAATTCTAGGTTTCTAAAATCTGAAAATGAAATTTTATTTTGAATAAATGGTGAGATATTTTATTCATATTACTGCCTAGTCATAGCAAAAGGATCAGATAATTAAACTTGTTTACTCCTATTACCTTGCCATAGTGTTTGATACGGGGTTAGTAATTTGTTTTTGAATTTTTTGTGTTGGGTATTATTGGAAATTTTACCTATCGAGGTCAAATTCATACCCTTGTAATCAAAAAATTTTCTTGGTATCATAATAAAACTATTCAAGTGATCTAAACCATGTATATTTGTCCTAAAATTGAGAGTTTTGGTCTTTAAATGTTAAATTATGAGCCAAAATGTCATTAAATTATAAAAATTACCTTTATATATATTCAAATACATGTTCTTACCTTAGTTATAAACTTTCATACTTTATAAAGGTGATTTCATGTGTTTTTAAGCCCAAAAAGGCCCTTTCTAGCTCAGACTTGCTAATTTATTGGATTAAAATCATTTAAAATGCATTATTAATTATTTTAACATGTTAATAAACTCATTTATATTTTGTCACATTTTAATTTGGTGGTGGAATATTTATTTTTAAATAAAAGGAAAGTTAAGGGCCATTTCATGCATTCTTTTCAAGAATAGTGCAGGCTTGTATGAAATTCTATACGGTGGAGGTCTGAGACAGGAAGATCAGGACATATCAAGTCTTCATAATGAATTTTAGGGAAATTATAGGTAAAATAGGCTCAAAAATAGTTCATATTATCCACCTTTCTAGTTTTCACATAGTGATAGGCCTTCAAGGTTAATGTGTGTATGGTTAGGAGAGAGAAGGTATAGGTCTAAATTTTGGGTAAAAGAAATTAGACTTAGTGGGATTTTTTTTGGATAAAATGGTTCTAAAATTGGTCTCTTCTCCCTCATGAATCTCCAAAGAGGCCTGTTTATCAAATAAAGGAGGTTGAACCATTTCATTCAAGCTAGATAAATCAAGGATATTCTTATCAAATATTTGGTACTATCCTCAAGGTCATATATTTGACATTTTCCATATAGAGAAGCCCTATTTCATCAAGCTAAAATAATTATTTAAGAGAATAGTCAAATGAATCAAATGATAATCCTTAAACCTTGATGTAAATCATGGGTTGATAGTAGGTCTTTAAAATCCTATTCAAAAGAAGAACTATTCCAAGAACTTCTTAGGAAGATAACTTGTCTTCTTAGCAAGATAACCTAGTTGACCTATGGGTCAAGATACTCAGAGAAGGTAAAATTCAAGCTTATAGCCATCTATAAGGACAACATAGTCATCAAACATAGTAATGAAAGATCAAGGAGAACGCTTTGAGATATTATCATTTAGCATGAGTTTTATAGGGGTTTGGCCATAATGAGGGATTCATAGGAGTTTTAAATAAGGTTCTAAGTTATAGACCTCTAAAAATACTCATTACTCAACCATTATCATCAAAATCATACCTATAGCCTTAATGACATAAACATAACTCCAAGAATGATGATAATGAGATTAGACTAGTATACGATATAACATCATGTCACCTGTGGATTTATGATAGAAATTGATGCTAAGTATGCTACTATGCCATGAAATAATTATCCCAAAAATTTCTATAGAGTCATATTTATATCCTATTGTAACCTATAACTAACTGTATGGGTGTTTCTATACAGCATCAAGAAGGTTTTCTTAAGAAATCATCAAGTTATGATGGTATACATGTTGTTTGGTAAATGAGGTTCAGTTTAGGTATCAAATTATAAATATTTAACCCATTAAAATATTATTTTTATTCTAAGGCATTTGGATTGTTATAATCCATTGAAGACCTAATCACATCACCATACAGTCATATAATGACTCAAACTTATCTTCAATCTCAAGAGGAATAGGGAAAATTGATCCTTTTGTGAAGTCTCATGATTATCATTGGTTCATTTAATCAATGATTTATAAACCCATAAAAGGGATTAAATTTATATTCTATGCTCATAATGCTACAGTACTTTATAGCCTCAAGAAGGCACCTACAACCAAGAAAGTAGGTCTATCTCCAATCTAAAAGAGCATAAGGGAAAATGTTATTCATCTTATAGGGTTTCATGATTTTAATTATTCATAGGAACAAAGATAGTGAAATCATAAAAGGACCAAGTGTTTTCAACCCCAAACACCTAATCACTCAGTCAATGGTCAATTCAAACACTCACCTACAGCCTCAGAAAAACAATCAGGTTTCTAAACCTAAAAAGGAATAAGAGCATAGTCTAAGGAGAGGTTTCATGATTCAGGTTAGTGAGTCCAGTAAATAATTATTAAAAAATAAATATGAGATAAATAATTTAGTGGAAAGAGTCTCTAATAGTGACACAATTAAATTTTGCCTTAAAGGGTGACCTATAGTCAGGCTAAGAATGGTGATTTTATCGATTCACACACTAAATTTATCAAAGAGAAATATAAGATCACTCCTTTCATGGAGAGAGAAATTGAATTGAATTTTTTAAATTGAAGTATAATATTAAAATTCTTAAAACCTTTTTCAAACCACTTAAAACATTGACAAAAGTATTAAATGAAAGTGCACATCCTGTTGTATGGAAAAGATAATGCTTAGTATCTAAAAGACCTCGTTTGAAAAAGAAATATGTTAATGGAAGATAAGAAAGAGGTTTAAAATATTTTAATTGGTTTTTTAGGTATCATTTCATAATTTAATATTTTTAAAAAAGATTCACATCTCCAAAGGTCCACCTACAGTAGTGATTAACACAGTCATGTTGAGGATTCTTAAGAGATAAGGTCTGAGATAAGAGAGATAAAGGTTGAAAGATAATAAATGATGAATTATATCACTAAAATGGTAAATTTAATGATATTTTAAAATCATATTCATCACTTTTGGACTCAATCCAATTTAAAATTGAGGAAAACTTAATCTTAAGACTAATGAGGCAGGCAACCTGTTGCTAAATATCACAAAAATCCACCTATAGGAAAAAATATCTATGAAATAAGATTTAAAATTGGTTTAATAGGTCATAATTGGGTTTTATTACTATCCATGATGTTTAAAATCTCAAATGAGAAGTGGAAATCCTAATTATTTTTACACAGCCCCCTACATATCTATTCACTTGCACCATTGGAGTATGAAGGCTTCTTAATGAGTTTAGGGTGTGTTATAAGGGTTGGAGATTAATTATAGTGTTTAAAAATCATGGTATTAATTTTTTTACATATTAATAATAAATTTAAATATATTTTAAACTCTAAGTTATATATAAACCATGCCCTTGAGGGCTAAAACAAACAAGTAGTGCTATAGCACCAAAAGACATTTTTAACCCATAAAGTAAGATGAAACATATATAATTATTTAAATAAATTTTAAACATACCATTATCATTATTTAAATCAACAATAACAAATTTATGAGTCATATTTAGTCCAAGGAGGAAGTTGGACTTCTGTAGATCTAAACACCCATTCAAGCCGCCTTATCAAGTGCTCATATATTTTACCACATGAAGAGTTTGTATAAATGATATTATAATTATATGAATAACAATATTAAATTATAATTAATTAATAATTTATGTTTTTTATGGTATTTTATTTATTAACAATCACTAAGAGTGTAAGCATGTTTAAAATGCTTGCAAACCCTATAGGCAAATTTCCTTACATAGGTATCTTTTAAAAAAATTACATGGGAACCCAATATTATAAAGGAATATGAGGGGATATGTATATAATATATTAATTTAAATAATTTTAAGTTTTTATTCCTTTAATTTATTAACCATTTTTAAGAAGTTTCAGCTCTAAAATCCTTCCAAACCCTCATAATGACTAGTTTTGAGAAAAGTCAATTTTACTAAAATCAAAACCTCATGGATCAACCTAAAACATATTTATACATAAATTAAAATATTATAAGGTCCCATAAATTCTAATTTTTTGTAAAATATTGTAATTATCAACACAAAAAACAATTTTTTAAGAAGCCACTCCTGTCTACTTTCAGTGCTCCTATCCAACTACATTTTTGGACCTAACAATTAGTTTCTTCTATTTCCCCATACTTTTACTTATTGGCCTAATGAAAGTACATTAAACCAATGAAAAATATATCCCTATAAAATCCCATTCAAATATAATGTGTAAAGTGTGGGAAAATATCACTAAGCAAGTAGGAATACAAGCAAGACTACTCAAGTAATCTCCCCTATTCTCTGCATACAACCAACCAATATACTTACAAGATTATTCAAATCCTTACACCAATATATAACCACCTAAAGAACATATAGTTTATAATTTTTCATATTCATACACTCAATTTCACAAATCACATCAAGTTTAATAACTACATATGGCTTGATCCCTCTTTAAAGTAATAGTATGCAGGCATCATGGCCACACAAGAGGTGTTGATACATGTTTAGTGAATATTACACACACTAACCCCCCCCCCCCTCCCCCCGCCCCTCTCTTTCATTGAAATTGGTCAAATAATAATGGAGTATAGGGTTTTAATATAAAATATACTCTATAAGTATCTCTATAGATTTCCATCTTCTAAGACTTCATGGATAAGGTCACACAAACTTGGCAAATAAAACCTAGAAAGCTCAGATCCTCAAGATAAAAATAGTAGAGGTAGAATATAACACTGGTGTTACTCCTATCCAATTTCAAGGCTCTTATCCAATCATAAAATGAAGATCAAATCTTAGTTTTTGATAGTGTCCCAGTCCTGTACAGTGAATATCAGACCATGTCTCAGCTGTATTAGTTAGTTTTGAGTTAAGTATTCTTTTCCATCTTTTATTACTATTTTTAGAAGGATAAAAATTGTAATTTAATTTACACCAATAAGTATCTTAATTATTGCATATTTATTTACTTATTTTACTACTCATACCCTTTCACTAAATTAGGAATAATACACAAATATTACCAAAAATTTTAAATCATTTGGTGAACTCGATTACTTTGTTTGGGCATAAAACCCCTAGAAAAAACCCTAGGCTAAATTTCCTACTAATTTTTCCTATTTTTATATTTTTTTACCTAAATAATAAAATCATAAATTAGCATTAAATTTTTAAATTTCATATCAATTTTAAAATAATTTTCTTTCAAACCGTCATTGCCCATACTAGGTCCCACTATTTTCTTATTAAATTTTCAATATTTTTTTGATTTTGTACTACCATATTAAAATCAAAAATTCACTTCAAATTTCAAAATTAAAGAGTAATTTTCAAAAACATTTATTTTTCAAAACCCTAGTTGCATCTACAAGGTCCCGTTAAATCATAAATTTTCCAATATAATTTTGATTTTTTATTACATATCTAAACATATAAATTCACTTTAAATTTCAAAATTTCATAGTATTTTTTCCAAATAAATCATCTTTAAAAAGCTAGTTTCCTATACTAGATCCCATTGCTTCTTGAGGTATCACCTTACATTCTTATGAGTTTAGTATCCTTTTTATGCAGTTTAAAATTAACTATTTTTAATACTTTACATTTATTATATTCAATAATTTAATTTTATAGCTATTTGCTTATTACAAATTATTACAAAAAATTCAAACAAATTTTAATTTATATTCATACCTTAACAATGGCCCAATACACCTGTTTTGATGAAAATGATAAAAGGGAACTTCAAGAACTCTTAACTAAACACCCTGATGTGCAAGATTATTTGATTAAAATAATATAAGAACAAAAACAAGTGAACAATGGTCAATCTCCCCAAACCATAGAGCAACCAATTAAAAATGACACTATAGGGGTAACCATGTCTCAATAACCTACTATAGTAGCCCAACCTGCCTCTATACCACCAACTATAGCTAGTACATATTTCTCACCTGATGTCATAGCCCTTGTGAAATAGATAAGATATCTTCAATCCAAGATGCTACATATTGAGTAAGGTACCTCTAGATCTACATAGGCTTTAGATTATTTTGCTCTATTGCATACAACATTGGCACATCACATTGCTTCTACACCCTTACCACAAAGTTTTATTCAACCCAAGCTTATTATATATGATGGAAAGGGTGATATAGAGACACATTTGAGAGATTTTCATGTATCACTCTTTGAATATGTCCCAAATTATTGGATAATTACCAAGTTATTTCTATAGAGTCTAAAGGATTATGCTTTACAATGGTTCTACATTCTACCAAATCAGTCGGTTAATGCATTCAATCCTTTATCCAACATGTTCCTAGCTCATTTCAAAATTAATATTGGTGATAAGGTTTTATATGCCCAAGCTACACAACAAAAATAAAGGCTAAATGAGCATCTCATAGATTATGTTCTTCAATATAAGACTAGTTTTGCTAAAATGAATATCCCCATGGTTGATCAAGTTTTATAATATCTCTTCAAATAGAATATTATACCAACTTTAAATGAACCAATTATGTTTAAAAGATTATTTTCCTTCATAGAATTGTGTCACACTCTAAAGGAAAGAGAATTCAAATTAATTTCAATGGAAAAACTCAAGTACACAAGTATCTTAGAAATAAAAAAACAAGAGTAACAACAAAGTCCCATACAAATTATAGGTGAATGATAGCAAGAATCAAAATAAATTGACCATTAATGAAAATTTTGAACCCCCTTAATGAGTGGTTTTATCAGAACTTCTTCAATGAACCTTTACCAATCTACCAATTTCTCCAACTAGTGTTTTACAGTAGCTATTAAAATGCAACATCATATCTCTCCCTCCTATTTAGGAAGTTGACCCAAAAAAATTTCTTCCATAGGGATATGATTAGCATGAATTATTAAAGTTTCATAGGGCACTGGAACATATAACAAATATATGCATTATTTTGAGACACAAGATATAATATTTAATAGATGAAAATCATATTGATCTTGGCACTTTAGTTTAGCCTCTTTAAGAAAAGAAAACATAAGATAAATATTTAAAAATATTCTTAGATCACTTTTCATAGCATTATAAACAAGAGGTAGGGGACATATTAGGGGTTTACCATGTATATCATGCACATCCACCACCGGATACATATAGGTCACCTTTAGTTGAGTCACATCCATTGAGTAACATGATTAGTGTATATAATTCTAGAGTTATAGATAGACCTTTGATATCCTTCTCAAAGTAGGATATCATTGAGGATGATTCAGATTATCATGCACTATATATCAAATCTTACATTCATAATCATCCTATTTATAGTGTTCTCATAGATAATGGATCAAGTGTGAACAGGTGCAGTATGACATTATTGTAGCATTTAGGATATTCAGAGTAGGATATTACCATGATGTACATATTCATCAATGGATTAAGTGGGCACATATAGACTTCATTGGGTGAGATTATACTTTCTCTATAGATTGGTCCAACACACATGGACACAACATTAACTATTGTTCTTAGTGTAAGAGTTTTTGATATGTTACTTGGTCGACCATGGATTAAAAAACTTCAAGAAGTGCCTTTTACATTTCATAGATGTCTAAAATTCATTCATTCTAATCAAGTTATTATTTTTGGTGGAGTTACATATGAGTTACCACTCCCCACTTTAGAGCCATCATCTACTTTGTAGTCACTAGTTTCAGTTCAGCCTCTAGTTCTAGTTTCTCCACCAGTTATAGTTCTTCTACTAGTTCCAATACAAACACATTTGAGGCATCCCCACCAACATATAGAGTTTATAAACCTCCATAACTTCAAGGTTATAGATAGAGTTTAGCTATAGTGTTCAGACCTAGGGTAGTATGATTTATATCTCATGCATCTACTCTTAGAGCACATGTTTAGATATATATTTTTACTACCAAATTAGTCCTTAAGAGCCTTACATTTGCATACACTTATAAAATTTATGGGTGAACCCCACACTTAATTTCTAATTCAAATATTTTAGAGTATTTACTACATATATAGCTTTTAGAGCCATAGTCTTAGCATTTTCATCATGCTTCACCATTATGCATGATTCCTCTCCTTGATACAAGATACCATGACAGGGATTCTCCCATGAGTCTCATTGGTTAGTATCATCCCTTCCTAGTTTACTTTTATATAACCTCTCTTCAATTTATTATATATAGTCTTCCTATAATTGAGTGTACATAGATAAAAAATCTCAAAAATCCAAAAATAATATAACATTTCAAAATATAAAAACATTCAGATATGTCAAAAACACAAAAGCATTTTTACTATATACATTATCCTTTCTTTACATTTCTACTGCTATGCTAGACTTACATTTGTTGGTCTATGTTATTATTTGTTGATTTATCTACATTACCATACATTACTTGATCTTCTCTAAGTGTGTGTAGTGACATCTATATCCTTCATTGCTTCACTCTACCCATTGAGGGGGAAGCCTACTTCTACATTCGAGACACATCAATATACATACCCACTAGGGGCATCTTCTACATGACTAGACCATCTAGGTTATGTCATTCCTACACCACACACTATAGTTATCATGTTGATGTACATTAATTACTAGCTTATACATATTTTTTATCAACATCTCACTAGTATATAACACTTGTGTATTTCTTATAATATACTTAGTTTTGTACTAAGATGTCTCTCATATTTTCCCTCTTGCTTTGATTAGTTAGATGTGATTATATTTCTAACTATTACATGCTTTAATTTCTTGCTTAACGTAGCTAGATCATATGCATTTCTTAGTTCCTATTTTATCTCTTGTATGTGATTTAAGAAATTTACTAATGTCCTTTTATTTTATTCATGTGTATGCCTTAGACATTTTCCAATGTCCCTTTTTGTACTCTTTTATGTGATTGTGGCCCTCACGCCAACCCTTGCTTGTTTAAATAAAATGTGCATGTGATGTTTGAACATGTCTTGTATATTTGCTTTCTAGTTTGACTAGCATGTGCCCATGTACCTTGTTTGCTTCACCCGTTGGCCATTTTTGTATGCTTCTTGATTCTTGCTTTGTATGCTTGATTTCTTGTTTTCTTCTCATTATTTGCAATGCCATGATCCATGTCATGCATTATCTTTCTTTTTTGGATGCCATGATAGACATCATGCTCCATCCCTGAATGAAAACTGATAATTAAAAACTAAAAACTAACACTTCTAGTTATAATTTAGTACATTACACATGTTATTACATTGTTTTATCTATATAAGCATAGGCCTATTTATCTAACAATCTCTCAATACAAACCATGTTATATCTTGTTGATTATCATTTGTAGATCATGTATCTTTATAACATAATGCACTTTTAGGGCACTTTATTCTAAGTGTAGTCACTATAGGTTCTTCATTCCTACCGTCAAAATATGGGGTAATAAGCAAGGGTTTTGTCATAGAGATCAAATCTCTTAACAGTAAAAATAACCAACTTTTAGCACATCTATAACAAGAACCAGACATCAAACTAGCTAGAATAGATTAGCCAAATAGTGAAAATGTTAGAAAAAATACCATATTTGGCCTAAGACAACATCACAAAGATTGGACTATAGTGCCAATGCCACTAATATCCATTTTGAATGCTACTGTCTAAATAATAAAAAAACTAGACTTTTAAAAAGTACATAGAAAAGCAGGTTTAACTATAGTTTTAAACAATCATACTAGTTTAAAATTATTAGTTTTTAGTACACTTTTGCTTTGATTATCTAGATATAAAGTTATTATGCATGGTATGATGGATCTCAAATCTAGTTTTAGATATGAAAGTTGTAATAACTTCTAGATCAGAATCTATATTTTAGACACCAGTGATTGGAGGAAATGTGCATGACACATTTATTTTTTTTCTTTCTGAGTTCAATATTACACAAGAATTCTCAATAGTTACATTCCTTATTCCATCTATAGGTGGTTGGCATCATTTTGGAATGGATTTTCATAAAAATCCTAACTTCCACATTTCAAAGTGGATTTTATATAAGCCTAGTTCACTAGTTTTGTAGTGGCTTTCATTCAAGCCTAAACTCCATCTTTTAAAGTCACCAAGAGTGGCCTAGTATCTAGCATACATTTAGATATCCATGCTAACATTATTAGATCATAGTACATTCATGGGCTTTAGGATCCATCTCATATGACACACATTTCATACTGATATTAGTTCATAGCTTCACTTCATGGGGTAACAATGGATCCAAATGAGTAAATAGATTTTATATTATCAAGCCACTTATTTAAAGGGATTGGACATATAATCTAGAAATTGATTAGCACACACATGATTACATAGATTCACTTAGTAGTTAACAATGAATCCAAAGGGCTAACTTTTACATTCTTGGGCCACTTTCAAGGAATTGAGCATACCCAACATTACTCAACATAATCAAACATCACTTAGCATCATAATATCTTTACACTTAATAGTGTCTTTTCTCTATGCATACCAAATATCACACAACTTCATGGGCTTTACCCTTATAGGTAAGTTTAGGTACACTTTATATTTTTCCTTTATCCTAGTATTTTACTTTGTTTCATCACTAGAATAAAGGGGGGGCAAATGTAGTCATATAAAATGTGAAAACTAGTAACTTGAGTGTGGCTAATGACACCCAACCCATATGTCCCTCCTACTTTCTTTCATGACCCTCATAGGCATATTTTCACTAATTCCCAGTCATTCATAGCCTTTCAAACTTAATTCTTGCTCATACAAACCACTCTTTCCATGAGAAATTCCTCCACCTAATTCATGTCATCTCAAGAAAATAGTACCACACTTGGACTACAACACTGGTACCACTCCTATTCATTTTTGGTGCTCATATCCAAGTGAATTTTTATCCCCAATGATCAGTTTCTTCTAGTTCCCCATCTTTCTCCTTGTCAGCCTAAGATGAGTACATTCAATCCATGATCACTAGATCCCTATAAAATCCCATTCAAAGATCATTTGGAAAGGGTTAAAAATTATCACTAAGTATGAATAAAAGCCAGACTACTTAAGTAATCTTCCCTATTATCTACATATATCTAGATAATATACTTAAAATCTTATTCAAATCCTTACACTAGTCCTTAGCCACCTCTAGCACATCCAATTTAACATTCTACATATTCATACACTCAATTGTAGAAAGCACATCAAGTGTGAGAACTACATAGGCTTGATCCCTCTTTAGAGTATTATATATAGGTAGTGTGCCCACACAAGTGGTGTGAATAAACATTTAGTGAATATTAGACACACTAACACCCCCCTTCTTTCTCAAAATTTGTCAAAGCACAATGGAGTATAGGGTTTGAAGAGAAAATCTACTCTGAAGGGAGATCTATAGAAATCTAGATACCAATAATTTATAGACAGGGGCACATAAACCTATGAACAAAACCCAAAAATCTTAGATCCTTAATACAATAGTGATAGAGGTGGACTAAAAAACTAGTACTAATCTTGTCCACTATTTTCACTCATAGCCAATCATAAAATAAAGGTTAAATTTCAATTTGTGATAGTGTCCCAATTATGTATAGTGAATATCAAACCCTATCTCAACTGTATTATTAAGTTTCCATCTAAGTCTTCTTTTCCATCTCTTATTACTATTTTTAGAAGGATCAAAATTATAATTTAATTTACACAAATGAGTATCATAATTATTGCATATTTATTTACTAATTTTACTACTTAGACCCTTTAACTAAATTAGAAATAATACAAAAATATTCCCAAAATTTTTAAATCAGAAATAAAAACCTCATGGATCAACCTAAAACCTATTCCAACATTAAATACACTAGTAGAGGGTCCCATCAATGCTAATTTGTTCTATGATCTTGTATCAACACACACAAAAAATATTAGGGGAAAGAGTGCCAAAGATGAGGTACAAGGTAGTTTAGATGAAATCCAATCCATGGAGATTGAAGTCTAAGAATTTTTATTCATCTCAAAATTATCAATTAGTTAGAAATATTCCTATAAATTCCCTTATCAAATCCTTTGAAGTAACCACTCTATAAGAAAATTAGGTAGAATTGACCTAGTGAGCCATGGTGACTGAGTTTCAAGATTTTATTCATCAATAACACCTATCTCATGGTGTGAGGAGTTGTTATAGGTCTAATTCTAATTTTATTTCTAGGTTTCATGTTTTCCTTTTAGGTTTTAATGGATTTATAGTAAAAAAAATTAGCCTGCTAGGCATATTTGTGCAATCAAGCAAAGGGAATTTAGTATTAAAGGACTAATAAATTATTTAATTCAAGATACCCTTGCCACATATATAGAATTTACATAGAGATATTATGCACATTTAAACCTTCAATTACCATTTCATGCAAGAAGGGGATAAAGAGGCAATTAACTAGTCTTAAAGTGCCAATGACTCTAAGTTGATTAATCATGAGTTAGCTAAACAATACATATACAGTACTTTGTATGCATGCAAGAGAAGGAAATAAATAAATTTAAAATCACTTCAAGTAAATTTAATTATCCAAGATTCATCATATAAAACATGCAAAGGGGGTGTGACAAGTCAAATATGGGCCCACCTTTCCTGTATAATGCTAAGGAGAAGATTATGCAAGGAATTTCAACATTAAGACACTTCTTGAAGACTATTGTTTATAATTTTAAAAGGATATTGATTTTAGTTAATGTATAATTTACTTATCCTTCTCTATTATATGCTAATATCTCAGCTCTAGATGATTCTATTTTCTATATATTTAGGATTTCAATCCAAATTTAGAGTTCCCTCTCTTGGGCATGATAAAACTCTACCAAGATTGAGCTTCATAACATTCTAGGATTTAAAAAATGACTATTTTTATATTCCATTATTCTAGTATAGAATGTTTATTTTATTTTATTTGCACATGTGGTAGTATTATCTACCTTATCAGGTCTTGATCTCACCTAATTACTAGAATGCTAACTTATGCAGGTCATGTTTAGTGTTTGATGACATTTGAATTAGTTAATAGTAGATATAATTGAATATTTAGTACCTTCAATTAGTACCATTCCATCATTTCCCTCATGATTTGATCACCTGATAAATCCTCTATATGAAATATTGATGTGTAATAACTATTTAGAGTTGTAGATTTAGTCATTGCATTATTTTATCAGTGTTTTAGGATCTCAAATAGAGTGGATGAAATAACAATAAAGGTATATCACTAATGGTATAATATGATTTTACTTTCAATTTCCCTCTAACCCTTTTCATCTAAAAAATATTTAGTATGTTTTAGTAAACAAAGCAAATGATACATCATAGGAGCTCACCTCATAAAAACTAGAGGTTTGGTCTAAGTTCAGGTGTCCCACACCTCATATCATTCTAATGTTAGTCCATGTGTTACAAAAAAATATGACATGCTTAGTGGGACATATATTCAACCATTAGAGTACACAATTTTTGACATATTGGTCTTTAGAAGTAGTTGCAAATACTCCTATGGTCCTTAGCTTAGAGGTAAAGGAAATTTTTATTCATAATTCAATTAATTTTCATGTGTTTCTAGGATATGATAGCCTATAGAGGAAAATTATATCATTTATCTCCCTATTAATAGTTCTAATATGATCCATTTTCATCTCATCCTCATCCAAATTAGCTAAATCCATTTAAAGATCAACCACCCTTCCAAAACACATTGAATTTTCATCATGAGATGGAGGAGATGAAGAAGGTAAACCAAATGATTGCTTAAGATATATTACCTTACAAACAATAAAAATCAAATAACCAATCTCAATCTCAAAAATCAATACCTCATATTGCCCCATATCAATATCCATGGATTGTAACTCAATATCAATAAGAAGTTTTTCCAATCATGCCTCAATCTATAATAATTGCAATACAAGAGTATCCTAGATCCAATTTTTCAACTTGAAATCAAATCCAATAACCAATAATGAGCATAAGTGTTAAAATTAGGGATAATATTAAATTCACTATCACTATCATTCATCCCACACCCCTCCCTCCTCAAGAACCCAAGGCCTTTCATTCATGAAAATCAATTCAAGGAAATATGTAGAGAGAGGAGGTGATAGTTGTCTAGGTTGATCAACCTCATGATCAAAATCAAACATCTATGGTATCACCATTGGATCTATCTCATCTTTTTGAGTATTTTAAAGGTTATACCATGATAGTCTTCGAGGAAAAACCTCTTCTGTGTTACGCAAGTAAAGAAAATGCAGCTAAAGTTATAGAAAATGAAGGTGACTTGAGTGACCAAGAAGAAGAAATCATGATTAGAACACACCACTTGGAAAGGATAAAAATTATTTATTCTTTGATGATGCCAAATAATATGAGTTGTAAGTGGTTTTAGTTGAGCATCAAGAGATTGTTTATCAAGATATTATTGATCACATAATAGGTGTTCTTCATCAATATGTTTCTCAAGAACTTGTAGATGCTAATAAGGATAAAGTAGATATAAATATTTCCCTAGAAGGCAGCCATGAAGAGCACTAACATAGATCCATTACTGAGATGGAGAGTATTCCTGAAGTTGATGATCATTAGTAATAGTTATATCATGAGTTGTTCCATGAAATTTAAGAGCTTATGATGGTAGATTTGGATGTTGAGATAGGATAATAGGTCAAGAATTCATCTGAGGATTCCACCAATTCTTTGGAGATTCAAGAATATAATGCTATTTTGGAGATGACAAGGAAATATGAGATGGAGCTTTAGTAGATATATGAGATGCCATTATTTACTAAAGATGAAGATGATACAAGTATAATTGATCAAGAAATTTCATATGACTCCATTAAAAGGTTGGAAATGTGTGATCAACATGTTTTAAATGGTAAGGATGAAAATGAATTTCATGTCCTCTAAATTCATCATGATGAAATGGATTTTTGGGATGACTTTGAGGGTATTTGTTCAAATTCTGATAGCCCATTTCCACCCCATATGGATATTGATGAATGCATTGTGAAGATTATCATTGCATTTATTCATCAAGAAGAAATTAATGACATATTATATTCATATTTGAACACCTATTAATAAGGTGAACATCTTAAAAAGACACTACCTCCAATGGATCATAATGAAGACACCAATCTAAGAACATCAGTTAATTTGCTAATATAGTCATTGAATTACAATGTGAATAATCAATATTAAACTATGAATTAGGCAAAATTAGCACTATTGATGCAAAAAATAAGAATTTGTTAAAAGTATGATTAGGTGTTATATCTATATCTTCCATCCATGTACCTAAGAATGGAAGTAAAAATCCAAACTAGATCATCAAGAATACATGAACATACAAGTTATCCTATCTACAAAACAGAGATATAAAGATATGGAAAACATGATTCAAGGTTCCATGGTGGACAAAATATCTTTCCATTTGTCCAAGATGAAATATTTTATTTTTAGGTTAGTTGTTTTAGGATTTTTTTATTTCAATAAGTGATTAACACAAGTAGTAGTCTACTTCTATTTTGTTGTGTTTGTACTATTTTCCTATTTTTACATAGGTTAACTTTATTTATTCTTAGATTAGTTGTTGTTTCTTTTCAGTCATGTTGTTTTCATAGTCAAAATAAATGTTATAAAGTCTAAAAAATTCTACTTACCAATCAAGAGAGTCATCAAAAAATGCTTTATATTGTCATTATAATGTCAAATTTATTGAGTTTATCTTACCAACAAGATGGTCAACCCCTATGAATCACCTAAAATGTTGGTAATTTCTCCTATCATGGCCAAATTCCAATCCTTGTACTCAAAAACTTTTCCTAGTACTATAATGAATCTATTCAAGTGGTTTAAACCATGTATTTTTGGCTTTAAAAGGATATTATTTTGTTTAAAAATTAATTTATGAGCCAAATTTTCATTAAATTATTCAAAGTACCTTTAAATATATTCAAATACATATTCTTATCTTAGTTCTAGAGTTCCATACATTCAAAAGGTGATTTCATGTGTTTTTGAGCCCAAAAGGCCCTTTTTATATTATACATGTCAATTTAATGGTTTAAAATCATGTAAAATGGTTTATTAATTGTGATAACGTGATAATATACCTATGGATATTCTATCACATTCTAATTTTGACATTGGAAGCTGTAGTTTTCAATAAAAGGCAAGTTAAGAGACATTTCAAGCATTCTCTTAAAGAATAATATAGAGTTATATGAAATTATATATGGTGGAGGTTGGAAATATAAACATCATGGCATATTAGGTATTAATTAAGAATTTTAGGTAAATTTTAGGCAAAATAGGCTCAAAACTAGTTTATAGTCTCCACTTTGCTAGTTTACACATAGTGACAGACCTTTAGGTTTGATGATGGTATAATTAGGAGAAAGAAGTTACTCATTTAAATGTTAGGTCAAAAAAATTAGACTCACAGGGATTATTTATAGAATAAGTGGTTTTTAAATTTTTCTCTTCTCCCTCATGAATCATCCATTTAAATTTAGTGCATAATTCTATAATTTTGCATTAATGAAGACAACTAATTTTATGCAATTTCTCCTCACCACGGAATCATTTCAAGAAAATTTTATTTTTTACAGCTTCTCAAGAACCTAATATACCTTTTCATGATATTATATAGGTATTTTTCACAAGTTTTGAGGTCAAAAAAATCTCAATAAAATAGGTTGTGCAATATATAGTTTGACATGCTTTTAAAGTAGAGTTAGACAGTTTATGAGGGAGAAAGGGCATCAAATCATTTTTAATTATTGTTTGAGAAGGTCTTCAACATGTTAATTTTTAATATCCTCACATTATAAAATTTTCATGCTTGTTTCATATCCAAGATCCCATATTTATCATTGTTTAAGGTTTTGTAGCACATTTTAAGGTTTTAGCAAAAACATATTTTTCATTTGCAAACCTCTTACGCTCATCCAATGGCATCTAAACTAATATATGTGCTAAAGGGTGGGATTATCCTTGTATATTGAATCTCAATTTCATCTTGGTACTCCTATTTTCTCCTTTCCACCTCTATTGTGTTCATCTTCATTATCACTATCATACATAACTATTATCATTGTGTTCATGTTTTATTTCCACCCTCCATCATGTTTCCATTCACATCACAATTTCTCACAACCCTTGGATCCTCATCCATACTCATCCATCCCATGGAAAAATTGTTATTAAGGTCATAAATTATAGATATCATCATGATTATAGAGTACTTGGACTGTAAGGACCTTGAAATCATGCTTAATTGAAGAAGAATATCAACTTACAATCATCAAGAATCACAGGCAAGAGCTTACTATGAAGTATATCTCAAAGAAGAAGGAATGGATGGTCTTTATTTCATACCTCCCTCATCAATTTTACAAGGTTTAAATGAAAAATTCACAAATTAAGGTTTTGAGATCTTCTCAAAGGCCTAAAATTAAGTCTTAGAACATACAAATACAACCCTATAACCATAATGGAAAATGATGAGATCAACTAAAGACTATGAAAAGAGAGGTTGAACCTAAAAGAAATTCAAAAGGAATAAGAACATTTTAATTTTTAAAGATGATTGTTTGAGGTTCCTCAAGGTATATCATAGATATAATTCATACAAATGGACACACACAACCACATCACAGTTGGAATTAAGGAACAAAATCATCCTTGAGGTTGACATCATGCATGTATGAGTGGAGTTGTATAAAAAGGAAATGTTTATTGATACATGTGATGTTTTCAAGTCATGATATAAGATATGTATAGGGGATAATCCAATGAAATAATCAAGTTCCACTTAGGACACCCACATATAATCTTGGATCAAGATCACCTATAGCAAACATATGCTTTTTCTTAACAAGTTCTTAGACTTTTTAAGGCTTATAGAGGTAGGTTACATCATTACCATACAAAAATAGAAGTATGAAATGGATACTATGATTAGGGTAGATGAAATTCAACACATGTAAATCCTTTAATGTCTTAAAAAGAGGAAATAAATACTACAACCAGCCATTAATGGAAAACTATAACCAATATTAAGAGTTAGGGTACAATTAAGAAGGTGGACTAATTATTGTGAAGGCCTAAAGGGTTTAGAATAATTAAAGAGGATATTTTTGAAGTTTTCTTGAGACCATTTGACATTAAAAGGAGGTTTATACCAATTTTCACCCTTGTTTAAGAACCAAGCACTCTCTAACTATACAATATGTTATAATTAGGTTACATTCATGATGTATCTAAGAGATTGTTATCTTGGAAACACTAAGGAGGCTTGTTTATCAAAGAAAGGAGGTCGAACCATTTCATTAAATATACATAAATAAATGATAAGTTTATCAAAGTATTGGTAGCATACTCAAGGTTAAATATTTGACATTTTTCATATAGAGAATCCCTATTTCATCAAGCTACAAGAATGCTTTAGGAGAATAGTCAAATTCATCAAATCATAATCCTTAAACCTTGATGGAAATCATTAGTTGATAGGAATTTGAAATTTTATTGGTACCAAGAACTATTATAGGACCTTCTTATCGAGATCACTAGGTTTATCTAGGGTTAAAGATACTTATAGAAGATAAAAGACAAGCCTATATCCATCTACAAGGATCATGTGATCATCAAGTACAATAAATAAAGATAAAGGAGAAGTTGTGAGATATTATAATTTAACATGAGTTTCATAGGGTCTTGGCCATGATGAAGGCCTCATAAGAGTTGTAAATAAGGTTCCAAGTTATATACTTATAAAAACACTAATAAACATCAGCATACCCTTATTGATCTAATAATATCTCAATATAAACCATGTTATATCTTGAGATATCTTGTTGATTATCATTTCTAGATCATGTCTCTTTACAACATAACACACTTGTAGAGATATTACTTCTAATTGGAGTAAATATAGGGTATTCATTCCTACCCTCAAAAGAGGGGGAAATAAACATAGGTTTTATGATAGAGATCAAAGCTCCTAATAGTCAAAAATATAGCTTTTAACACATCTAAAATAGGAACCAGACATCAAACCAGTTAGAATAGACTTGAAAGATAGTGAAAATGTAATAATAGTTAGAGATTTGGCCAAAGATAATAGTGCCAAGATTGGAATAAAGTGTTAGTGACACTACTATCCATTTTCAATGCTCCTATCCAAACAATAAAAAAAACTAGATTTTTCAAACATAGGTAGAAAAGAAGGTTGAACTATAGTTTTGTATATTCATACAATTTTAGAATCAATATTTTTAGGACACTTTTTATTATAAAATATAGATGTAGGTGTATTATAAATGATGTGATGGATCTCACTTCCAATTTTAGATATGATAGTTGGTATAAATTCCAGATAAGAATCCATGTTTCAGACTCAAGTGGTTGTGGGTAATGTGCATGACACATTTAGTTTATTTTATTTATAAGTTTGATATTACCCAAGAATTATCAATAGTTACATGTCTTACTCCATATATATGTCTTTGGCATCATTTGGGAGTGGTTTTTCATAAAAATCCTAACTTTCACATTTTGGAGTAGATTTCATATAAGCATAGTGCACTAGTTTTAGAGTGGCTGTCATACAAGCCTAATATCCATCTTTCAGAGTGCAATACTTTCTATCATACTTTTGGATATCCTTGCCAACATTGTAAGATCATAATACATTCATGGGCTTTAGGATCCATCTCATATGACACACATTTCATACTAATATCATTTCATAACTTCACTTCATGGGGTGATAATGGATCCAAAGGACTAGCTAACCTTTGTATTCTTAAGCCACCTATTCAAAGGGATTGGCCACATAGTCCAAAAATTCATTAGCAAATGCATGATCACATAGAATCACTTAGTATTTGATGATGGATCTAAATGGAAAGCCTTTGTAATCTTCATCCACTTTTAAGGAATTGAGCACTTTTCTCCATTCATGATATTAATCTTGGTATAACACATACCCATCATTACTCAGCATCATCCGACATCACTCAGAACCATAATATTTTTACACTTTATAGTGTGTTATCTCCATGCACACCCAACATCACGTAACTTCATGGGTTTCACCCTTATAGGTAAGTTTAGGTATGATTTCTATTTTTCCTTTATCTTAGTACTTCACTTTGTTGCATCACTATAATAAGGGGGTGGGGGAAATGTAGTCATATAAAATGTGAAAATTATTAACTTGAGTGTGCCTAATGACACCCAACCCATAGGTCCCTCCTAGTTTATTTCATGACCCTCATAGGCATCTTTTCACTAATTCTCAATCATTCATATCCTTCCAAACTTAATCCTAGCTCATCGAATCTACTCTTTCCATTCTAAATTCATCCCCCAAGTCTTATTAGCTCAGGACAATAGTGCCACACTTGGACTATAACATCTGTGCCACTCCTATTCACTTCTGATGATCCTATCCAAGTGAATTTTTTCCCCCAATGATCAGTTTCCTCTGGCTCCCCATCTTTCTCATTATTGGCCTAACATGAGTAGATTTAACCCATGACCAATATATCCCTATAAATTCCCATTCAAATATCATTTGGAAAGGGTGGGAAATTATCACTATACAAGTAGGAATACAAGAAAGACTACTCAAGCAATATTACCTATTATCTACATATATCTAGATACTATACTTAAAAGATTATTCAAATCTTTACACTAGTCCGTAGCCACCTCAAGCACATCTAGTTTAACATTTTACATATTCATAAAATCAATTGTACTAAGCACATCAAGTGTGAGAACTACATGTGGTTTGATCCCTCTTTAGAGTATTGTATGTAGGTAGTTTGTCCACATAAGGGGTGTGGATACACATTCAATGAATCTTACACACACTAACACCCCCCCCCCCCCGCCATTATTTATTGAAATTGGTCAAATCACAATGGAGCATAGGGTTTGAAGAGAAAATATAATCTAAAGGGATCTCTATAGACTTCCATCTGCCAAGACTTCATAGACAAGGTCACATAGACCTGTGAACAAAACCTAGAAAGCTTAGATCCTTAGGACAATAGCGATAGAGGTAGAATACAATAATAGTGCCACTCCTATATACTTTTGACAATCCTATCCAATCATAAAGTGAAGGTTATATCTTAATTTGTGATAGTGTCATAGTTTTTTACAATGAATATCAAACCCTATCTCAACTATATTATTCAGTTTCCATCTAAGTCTCCTTTTCCATTTCTTATTACTATTTTAGAATGATCAAAATTACAATTGAATATACACAAATTAGTAGCTCAATTATTGCATATTTTTTTACTAATTTTATTAATTAGACCATTTAACTAAATTAGGATTAGTACACAAATATTCCTAAAATTATTAAATAAAAAATTAAAACCTTATGGATCAACCTAAAACCTATTCAAAAATCAAGTACACTAGGAGAGGGTCCCATCAATGCTAATTTATTGTATGATCTTCTAAGTATCAACACAAAAATAAGTTTTTCAGGACAAAGAGTGTCAAAGATGAGATAAAATGTAGATTACATGAAATCCAATCCATGGAGATTGAAGTCTGAGCCTTTTTATTCATCCCAAAATCATCAGTTGGTTAGAAATATGCCTAGAATTTCCCTTACCAACTCCTTAAAAATAACCACTCTATAGGAAAATTATGCAGAATTGACGTAGACAACCATGAGTTTCATGAGTTTATTTATCAAGACCATGTATGCCATGGCATGAAGAGTTGTTATAGGTATAATACTCATTTTATTTCTAGATTTCATGGTTTCCTTGTAGGTTTTAATGGATTTAAAGTGAAAAAAGTTAGCCTACTAGGCCTATTTGAACAATCAAACAAAGGGAATTTAGCATTGAGGTACTAAAAAAGGATTTAATGGAAGATACCCTTGCAACATATATAGCATTTACATAGAGATATCATGAACATTTCATCTATTTAATTTCCATTTCATGCAAGAAGGGGCTAGAGAAGAAATTAACTAGTCATAAAGTGGCAATGACTCTAAGTTGATTAATCAAGAGTTGGCTAAACAATACATGCCTATTCATTTTTATTCATTCAAGAGAAGGCATTAAAGCACTTTAAAATCACTTCAAGTAAAGTTAATTATCCAATATTTGACATATAAAACATGGGAAGGGGGTTTGACAAGTCAAATATGGGCCCACCTTTCCTTTACAATGCTAAGGAGAAGATCATGCAAGGAATTTCAACATTAAGACACTTATTGAAGACTATTGTTTATAATTATAAAATGATATTGATTTGAGTTAAGGTATAATTGACTTATCCTTCCTTCTTTTATGCTAATATCTTGGCTAGAGATGCTTGTATTTTCTATATATTCAGGATTTCAAGCTAATTTTGGGGGATCCCTCTCTTGGGCATGATAAAAATCTATTAGGATTGAGCTTTGTAACATTTTAAGATGAATAAAATGACTATTTTCATATTCCATTATTTTGGTATAGGATGTTTATGTTATTTTATTTGTACATGTGGTAGTAATATCTCCCTTATCAGTTCCTAATCTCATCTAATTACTAATATGATAACTCTTGTAGGTCATGTTTAGTGTTTGATGTCATTTGAATTATCTAATAGTGGATATAAGTGACTAGTTAGTGCCTTAAATCATGCATATTCCATCATTTCCGTCATGATTTGATCACTTGATAAAGCCTCTAAATGAAATATTGATGTGTAAGAGCCATTTAGAGTTGTAGATTTAGTCATTGCATTATATTATCATTATTTTAGGAGCTCAAATTGAGTAGATGAAATAGTAATATAGGTGCATCACCAGTAGTATAATATGATTTTCCTCTTATTTTCCTTCTAACCCTTTTCATCCAAAAAATATTTAGTAGGTTGCAGTAAATAAAGCAAATTCTAAATTATAGGAGCTTACCTCATTAAAACTAGAGGTCTGGTTTGAGTTCAAGTCTGCCACACCTCATCATTCCAATTTTAGTGCATATGTCAAAGAGATCCTAAATAATCAACTATTAAGTAGGGTGTTATATGGGTTGCAAATAGTTCTGACATGCCTAATGGGACATAGATTTAGCCATTGGAGTACATAATTTTCAACATATTGGTATTTAAAAGTAGTTTCAAATACTCCTATGGTCCTTATCTTAAAGGTAAAGGAAATTTGTATTCATAATTAAATTGATTTTTATGTGTTTTTTAGGCTATGGCAGCATATATAGGAGAATTATATCATTCATCTCCCTATAAATCATTATAATATGATCCATATGCACCTCATTCTCATCCAAATGAGCTAAATCCATTTAAAGATAAACCACCCTTCCAAAACAGATTGAATTTTTATGATAAGATGGAGGAGATGAAGAAGGTAAACCAAATGATTGCTTAAGAGATATTAGCTTACAAATAAGAATAATCAAGTACCAATCTCAATCTCAAAAATCATTACTTGCTATTGCCCCATATCAATATCCATCGAATGTAACTCAATATTATCAAGATTTTTTTCTAATCATGCCTCAATCTATAATAATTTCAATATGAGACGATAATAGACTTGATTTTTTAACCTAAAATCGAATGCAATAACCAAGCATAAGCATAAATGTTAAAATTGGGGATAATCTTGAAGTCACTATCACTATAATTTAGCCCACACCCCTTCATCCTTAAGAACCCAAGGCCTTTCACTCATGGAAATCTATTCAACAAAATATGTAGAGAGAGGAGGTGATAGTTGTTTAGGTTGAGCACCATCATGATCAAAATCAAACATCTATGGTATCACCATTGGATCTATATTACTTATACCATGGCAGTCTTGAAGGAATAACCTCTCATGTGTGAGGAAAGTAAGGAAAATGTAGCTAAAGTGATAGAAAACGAAGGTGACTAGAGTGACCAACAAGAGTAATCAATGATTGAGACACCACTTGGAAAGGATAAAAATTATTTATTCTTTCATGATGCCAAATACTATGAGTTGTAAGTGGTTTTAGTTGAACATCAAGAGATTTTTATCGAGATCTTCTTGATCACATAATAGGTGTTCTTCATCAAGATGTTTCTCAAAAACTTGTATTTCTAATAAGGATAAAGTATAGATAAATATTTCAATAGAAGGTATCCATGAAGACCACTAACATAGATCCACCACTAAGATGGAGAGTATTCCTAAAGTTGATGATCATTAGCAATGATTTTATCATCAGTTCTTCAGTGAAATTGAAGATCTTAATATGGTAGATTTGGATGTTGAGATAGGATATTAGGTTAGAAATTCATTTGAGTATTCCACCAATGGTTCGGAGATTCAAGAAGATAATGCTATTTTGGAGATGCCAAGGAAAGATGAGATGGATATTGAGTGGATATATTAGATGTCATTATTTACTAGAGATGAAGATGATGCAAGTATAGATGATCAATAACTTTACTATGACTCCATCAAAAGGTTAGAAATGTGTGATCAACATATTTCAAATGCTAAGGATGGAGATTATTTTCATGTCCTTTCAATTCATCATCTTGAAATATATTTTTGGGATGACTTAGAGGGTATTTATTCAAAGTTTGACAACTCATTTCCACCCCATCTAGAGATTGAGGAATTTATTGTGAATATTAATGTTGAATTTGTTCATCATGAAGAAATTAATAACAATTTTTAGCCATTTTTGAACATAGATAAATAAAGTGAAGATCTAAACAAGACACTACCTCCAATAGATCACAATGAAGATACCAATCTAAGTACATTAGTTGACTTGCTAATATAGTCATTAAATTAGAATGCGAAAAATCAAGATCAGACTGTGAATGAGGCAAACTTAGCACTATTGATGAAATAAAGAAGAATTTAATAAGAGTATGATTAGGTTTTCAATCCATATCTTCAATCCATGTACCTAAGAATGGAAGTAGAAGGCCTAACTACATAATTAAGAAGACATGAAAATATAAGTGCTCATATCTGCAAATGAGAGATATAAAGAGATGGAAAACATGATTCAAGGCTCCATGGTGGACAAAATAGATTTCCATTTGATCTTGGTAGAAACATTTTATTTTTAGTCTAGTTGTTTAATGATTGTCTTATTTCAATAAGTGATTAGCACAAGTAGCAGTCTACTTCCCTTTTTTTGTGTTTGTACTATATTCCTATTTATCCTTAGGTTAAATTTCTTGCATCTTGGATTAGTTTTTTTTCCTTTCAGTGTTGTTCTTGTCATAGTCAAAATAAATGTTATAAAGTCCAAGAACATTTGTTTACCAGTCAAGAGAGTCATCAAATAATGCTTCTAATTGTCATTATCATGGAAAATACATTGAGTAATTTTTAATAATAGGCTAGTTAACCCCTTTGAGTCATCAAAAATTCTATAAATTTCTCCTATCATGGCCAAATTCCAAACCCTGTAATCAAAAACATTTCTTAGTGTTATAATAAATCTATTCAAGTGGTTTAAACCATGTATTTATGGCTTGAAAAGGAGATTTTTTATATAAATGTTAAATTATGAGCCAAAAGGTCATTAAATTATTCAAAGTAACTTTAAATATGTTCAAATACATATTCTTACCTTAAATCTAAATTTCCATAGATTAAAAAGGTGATTTCTTGTGTTTTTAAGCCCAAAAAGGCCCTTTTTTAGATCATACGTGCCAATTTCTTGGATTAAAAGAATGTAAAATAGTTTATTACTTGTGTTAACATGATAATAGACCTATGGATATTCTATCACATTCTAATTTTGACATTGGAATCTTTATTTTTCAATAAAAGGCAAGTTAAGAGCCATTTCATGCATTCTTTTCAAGAATAGTAAAAATTTGTATGAAATTATATATGGTGGAGGTTGAAACTAGGAAGATCATGGTATATTAGGTCTACATGAAGAATTTTAGGGAAATTGGAGGCAAAATAGGCTCAAAACCTGTTTATATTCTCCACATTGCTAGTTTACACATAGTGACAAAGCTTTAGGTTTGATACTGTAAAAATTAGGAGAGTGAAGTTATTGGTCTGAAATTTTGGTTAAATAAAGTAGACTCAGAGGGATTATTGATGGAATAAGTGAGTTTAAAAAATTTCTCTTCCCCCTCATGAATCGTCCATTCAAATTCAGTGCATAATTTTACAATTTTGCATCAGTGAAGCCAACCAATTTTATGCAATTTCTCTTCACCAGGGCATCATTTCAATAAAATTTTAGTTTTTTAAGATTTTCAAGAATCTAATATACATTTTCATGACATTATATAGGTATTTTTTTACGCGTGTGGAGGTCAAAAAAATCTCAATAAGATAGGGTGTGCAATATATAGTTTGACATGCTTTTAAAAGAGAGTTATATAGTCTATGAGTGAGAAAGGGCTTCAAATTTTTTTGAATTCTTATTTGAGAAGGTCTTCACTATGTTCATTTTTAATCTCTTCAAATTATAAAAGTTTCATTCTTGTTTCATATCCAAGATCCCATATTTGTGTTCTCAAGCATCTCCAGGGAGTCCTAATTTAGCATTGTTTAAGGTTTTCTAGCACATTTTAAGGTTTAAACAAAAACATATTTTTCATTTGTAGCCTCTTACCCTCATCCAATGGCCTTTAATCTAATATATGAGGTAAAGTGTGGGATTATCCTTACATATGAACTCTAAAGTTTATCTTGGTACTCCTATTGTCTCCTTTCCTCCTCTATTTTGTTCATCTTCATTATCGCTAACATACATAACCATTATCATTGTTTTCATGTTTTCTTTCTACCCTCCATCATGTTTCCATTCACAGCACCATCTCTCACAACCCTTCTATCCTCCTCCATCCCATGAAATAATTTTCAATAAGGTCATAAAGGCTAGAGATCATCATGATTATAAAGGTCTTGGACTTTAAGGACCTTAAAATCATGCTAAATTGAAGAAGGATGTAAACTTGCAGTAATCAAGAATCATAGGTAGGAGCTTACCATGAAGTATATCTCAAAGAAGAATGGAATAGAGGGTCTTTATTTCATACCTACCTCATCAAGTTTACAAGGTTTCAATGATAAATTCACAAAGTAAGGTTTTGACATCTTCTCAAAGGCCTAAAATTTAGTCTCAAACCATACATATACAATCCTATAGCCATAATGGAAAAGGATGAGATCAACTCAAGACTATCAAAAGAGAGGTTGAACTCAGAAGAACATGAAAAATAATAAGAATATTATAATAGTTAAAGAGGATTGTTTAATGTTATTCAAGGTCTATCATAGCTTAAATTCATATAAATGGACACACACAACCACATCATAGTTGAAATTAAGGACCATAGTCATCCTTGAGGTTGACATCATGCATATATGAGTGGAGTTGTATAAAAATGAAATGTTTATTGATACATGCTATTTTTTTAACTCATGATATAATCTATGTATAGGATATACACCAATAAAATAGTCAATTTCCACTCAGGAGACCCACATATAAGCTTGAGTCAAGATCACCTATAATAGGCATATGCTTGTTCTTGACAAGTTCTTAGACTTTCTTAGGCTTATAGAGGCAAGTTACATCAATACCATACAAAACTCAATGTATGAAATGGATAATATGATTAGGGTAGATGAAATTCAACACATGTCAATCCTTTAAAGGATTAAGAGGAGGAAATAAAGACTAAAACCAACCCCTAAGGGCAACCTATAGCCAATATTAAGAGCTAGGGTATAGTCAAGAAGGTGGACTAATTCTTGTGAAGGCCTAAAGGGTTTAGAACAATTAAAGAGGATATTTTTGAAGTTGTTTTGAGACCATTTGACATGAAAATGAGGTTTATACCTCTTTTCACCATTTTTCAAGAACCAACCACTCTCTAACTGTAAAACATGTTATAATTAGGTTACATTCATGATGTATCTAAGAGAGTGTTATCTTGGAGACACCAAGGAGGCATTTTTGTCAAATAAAGGAGGTCAAACGATTTCATTCAAGTTGCATAAACAAAGGATAAGTTTATCAAAGATTTGGTAGAATCCTTAAGGATAAATATTTGACATTTTTCATACAAATAATTCCTATTTCATCAAGCTACAAGAATGCTTTAGGAGAGTAGTCAAAATCCTCAAATCATAATCCTTAAACCTTGATGGAAATCATGGGTTGATAGGAATTTGAAACTATATTGGTACCAATAAATATCACAAGACCTTATCAAGATCACCAGGTTGACCTTGGGGTCAAGATACTAAGAGAAGGTAAAAGATAGGGCTATAGCCATCTACAAGTATAACATGATCATCAAGCATAGTAAACAAAGATTAAGGAGAAGGTTGTGAGATATTATAATTTGACATGAGGTTCATAGATTCTTAGACATGATGAAGGACTCATAATAGTTTTTGATAAGGTTCCAAGTTATATAATTCAAAAAAAACTCAAGAATCAACCATTCTCATTAAAATCATACCTACAACCCTGATGACACATGCATAACTTCAAGAATGAAAATAACAATATCAGACTAGTTTGTGATAGATCATCATGTCACATATGGATTTATCATAACAAGTCATGATAATTAGCATACTAGGAAATGAAATTATTATCCCTATAAAGTCTATAGAGTCAGATTTATAACCTATTATAACCTACAACGAATTATATGGATGTTTCTACGTAATCTTAAGAAGGTTTTATTAAGAAATAATCAAGTTATGAAGGTAGATATGTTGTTTGGTAAATGAGGTTGAGTTTATGTATCCAATTATAAATATTTAACCCCTTAAAATATTATCATTATTATAAGGTTTTTGGATTTCTATAATACATATAAGACCTATTCACATCACTATACAATCATATAAGGACTTAGACTTATCTTCAAGCTCAAGCGGAATAGAGTAATGTGATACTTATATGAAGTATCATGGTTATCAATGGATCATTTTATAAATGAGGTTTAAATACATCAAAGTTATTAAATTTATAATCTAAGCACACAATTCTACAGTCAGCTACAGTCCCAAGAAGGCACCTATAGCCAAGAAAGTAGGCATCTCTCCAATCTACAAGAGCATGAGGGTAAATGTTGTTCATCTTGTAGGGTTTCATGATTGTAATCATTAATAGGAATAAATCTAGTGAATTCATAAATTTACCAAATGTGTTCAATTTAAAACAACCAAGCACTGATTCAATGGACAATTCAAACACTCACCTATAGCCTCATAAACACAACCATGTTTCTAAATATTGAAAGGAATGAGAGGATAGTCTAGGGAGAGGTTTCATGATTCAGGTTAATGAATCAAGTAGATAATGGTAAATATATCAATTTGTGATTAATAAATTATGGGGAAGACTTTCTAATAGTTATGCAATCAAATTTCACCTTAAAGGGTAACCTACAGTCAAGCAAAGAATGGTAGTTTCATTGATTCACATACTCAGTTTGTCAAAGAGAAATATAGGATCATTCATTTTTAAGAGAGAAAATGTGAATTTAATTTTTTCAAGTAAATTATCATATTAAAATTATTAAAACCTTGTTTAAATCACTTAAACACTACCAAGAGTATTAAATCAAAGTACTTAGCCTATTTTATGAAAAAGATAATGTTTGGTATCTAAAAGGCTTGTTTAAAAAATAGATATGCTAAAAGAAGACAAAAAATAGGTTTAAAATAGTTTAAGGTAGTTTTAAGGTATAATTTCATGATATATTGGTTTCAAAACACCTTAACACCTCCAAAGGTCCACCTATAGTAATGAATAACATAGTCATGTTGAAGGTTCTTAAGAGATATGGTTTAAGATATGAGAGATAAAGGTTTAAATATAATAAATGGTGAATGAAATAATTTAAATAGGAAATTTAATGATATTTTAAAATCATATTCATCATGATTAGGCTCAATTCAAGTTAAAAATGAGGAAAACTCAGTCCTAAGACTAAACAGGTAAGTAACCTACTACTAAATGTCAAGAAAATCCACCTATAGGTAGAAATATACATGAATTGAGATTTAAAATTTGTGTAAGAGATCCTAATTGGGTTTTTAAATTATAAATTATATTGGGAATGTTAAATGACAAGAATAAAATCTCATTTTTTTACAAAGTCCCCTACATGTCTATTCATTGGCACCATTGGAACAGGTAAACTTTTTGAGAAGTTTAAGGTGTGTTAGAGGGGTTAGAGATTTATTTTATTTTTTTTAAATCATGGGATGATTTTTTAAAATATTTATAATACCTTAAAAGAGTGTTTACCCTCCAATTTATAATCAAACCATGTCCTTGAGGGCTAAAACAAATAGGTAGACTTTTAACACCAAAAGGCATTTTTTAACCCATCAAGTAAGATGAAAAATAAACAATAATTTTATGGCATGGTATACTTACCATGATGATGATGGTTTAATTAAAGGATAATAAATGGAGGATTAATTTTTAATCCAAGGAGGAAGTTTGAATTTTATCATTCTAAACACCCATTCAAGACACCTAATCAAGTGTTCATATCTTGAAGAGTTTGGCCAAAAGATATTAGAATTATTTTATGACCCATATAAAATTATAATTAGTTAAAATTTTTGGTTTCTTTAGGCAATATTATTTATCCACAATTTCTAAGATCATAATCATGTTTAGAGTGCTTGTAAACCCTACAGGCAAATTTCTTTATGTTGGTATATTTTAATACCTTTTGTATAAGAACCCAATATTACTAGGGAAGTTGAGGGGGTATGTATAATAAATATTAATTGAAATAAGTTTTTTTTGGACTCATATACTTTGTGAACCATCATTAATAATATTCAGTCCAAAACCCTCCCAAACCCTCATAATGACTAGTTTTGAGAAAAGTTAGTTTTCTTGTCGTCAAAACCTCATGGATCAAAATAAAAACTCTTAAAACATCAAGTAAAGTTAGAGAGGGTAGATTAATTATAAATTTTTATATGTAATTTTATGGATTAGGGTATAAACTATTTTTTTATAGGCAAAAACACCAAAGATGTGGTAGAAGGTAGTTTACATGAAATCCAATCAATGGAAATTAAATTCTAAAACTTGTTATTCATCCCAAAATAATCAATTTGAAATAAATATTTTGATAAGTTCCCTTACCATCTCATTTAAAATATCCACTCCGTAGGAAGATGAGGTAGAATTGATGTAGCCAACCATGGTGATTGACTTTCAAGAGTTTATTCATCAAGAGCACCTATCTCAGGGTGTGAGAAGTTGTTACAAGTGTAATATATATTGTATTTTTAGGTTTAATGGTTTTATTTTAGGATATAATGGATTTAAAATATAAAAATTTAGCCTACAAGGCCTATTTGGCATAATAGGCCTATTTAAACAATCAAGCAAAGGGAATTTAGCATTGAAGGGATAATAAAGGAGTTAATCCAAGATACCCATGCCACATATCTAGCCATTACATGGAGATATCATGTAAATTTCAACCTTAAATTTCCATTTCATGAAATAAGGGGATAAAAAGGTAGTTAACTAATCTTAAAGTGATAATGACTCTAATTTGATTAATCATGAGTTGGATAAAAAATACATGCATATTATTTTGTTTTCATGAAATATAAGGAATTAAATATCTTTAAAATCACTTCAATAAATTTTAATTATCTAAGATGTGGCATATAAAACATGGAAAGGGAGTTTGACAAGTCAAATATGGGCCCACCTTTCCTTTCCAATGCCGTGGAGAAGATCATGCAATGAATATAAACATCAAAACACTTCTTAAAGAATATTGTTTATAATTTAAAAATGATATTTAGTTCAATTAAGATATATTTGACTCATCCTTGTCTCTTTTATGATAATCTCTTGGCTAGATCTACTTATATTTTCTATATATTCAAGATTTCAAGTCAATTTTGGGGGATCCCTCTCTTAGGCATGATATAACTCTACCAAGATTGAGATTCGTAATCTTATGAGATGAATAAAATGAATATTTAAAGATTCCATTATTCTAGTACATTATTTTTAAGTTATTTTATTTTCAAACGTGGTAATACTTTCTCCCTTGTTAGATCTTGATCTCACCTAGATACTAGTATGATAACTTATCTAGGTCATGTTCAGTGTTTGATGTCATTTGAATGATATTATAGTGGATATAATGGCCTGATTACTTCATTAAATTAGGCCTATTTCAACATTTACCTCATTTCTTAATCACTTGATAAATCCTCTGTATGAAATGCTGATGCATATGAGTCATTTAGAGTTGTAGTTTTGGTCATTACATTGTCCTAGTAGTGTTTTAGGAGCTCAAATAGAGTGTACGTACCATCAATATTGTTGTATCACTAATAGTATAATATGATTTTACTTTTATATTTTCATTCTAACCTTTTTCATCCCAAAAATATTTTTTAGGTTTTAGTAATCATAATAAAGTGATATATCAAAGGAGCTAGCCTCATCAAAACTAGATGTCTAGTCTGAGTTCAGGTGTCCCACACCTGAAATAATTATAATGTTAGTCTAGGTGTGAAGGAGATCATAAGAAATAAACCATTAATTAGGGTGATATCTAGGTTAATAACAATTATTTCATTCCTATAGAAGAGGATGCCTCATTTAGATGATTGGGTTTTATTTTTATTTTCTTTACCTGATTGAAGCAATTTGTTAAAATTGTAATTTTGGAGATTATTTTTGTTTATTATATTATTTTTTTATCATTGTATTTAATTAATCATCTTAAAATATTTAATATTATTTTATTTACCAAATAGAGTGAATAGGTTGATTTTATTTAGGGTTTTATAACTAGCTAGTTTTCTATTTTTGGGTAGCTATATCTACAATTTTATTCAAAAATCATACCTCATGTTTATAAGTTATAAAAATAGTTTAAAACTATAAAATTTATTCTTGTTTCAAATCCTTACTACGTAATTTATATTATCATGAAAATTTTATTTAAGGGTTGACCCATCCATACAAAAGGTTCAGATATAGTGATTTCACCACTTACAAATGATGAAATATTGTTATTTCACATAAACATTTTTATATGTTGAAATTATGTTCTTGATCTTCTAGAGATGAAATAAAATAAATTTAATTAGTTAAATTCACTTATTGTGAATATTTTTTCTAAATTATCAATATCAATAAAATAATGCAAACTCCTTAGAATGACATTAGAGCATCAATATCCACTTAAGGTGATTTCAATTTATATTAAGTAATTTTTATTTCTTCATAGAAATTAACTATTAAATTTATTTAGAATTATGATGATTTGAATTACTTATATGAGTATGATAATGTAATTTATTATATCATGGAAACTCACACATCATTTGTGGGTTTAAAAGCATCTTATTGTCTTGATGGCACTTGATAATAATTGATAAACATATAAATTATTAGTATAAATAACTTAATATTCCTAAAGGAAAAAATCATGGAATCTAAGGTGAAATAAAATGTACAAACTATCATTAAGTGTCATACTTTTATTACATCAAACCAATTGACAATTGATTAACATTTGACATATTTAATTCTCTAAGTGGTTTATTATGGGATGGTCTAGTATGAATATGTGGCTAATATAATGTAAAGTATAATACTCATTAATGAACTTTATGAAGATTATAATAATTAAATTTGATTTTACAATCCTATGGTTGGGTGTTTAATGAAGTCATGTAGTAAAATGATCCTAGAACTTTAGACCATGGTATAGTGATATAACATGGATAATACTACGATGGGATATTCATTTACCTATAAGCTATTAAATGCATATTAATATTGAAATTTCAGAATAAGGCCATGATTTGATGGACTATAATAGAGACTATGTGATCAACTATTGTAATATGTGAGGTTGATATGAGTTAAGAACATGGCTCTATTTAAATTTAGGATAAGTACATGATATTTAGTCAAGGTCGAACTACATTGTAATTTTAGGGTGCATTAACATCTGGTAGGTTTTTTCCCTCTATCTAAATTTAATTAGATGTGATTTCACTTTTATGTCTTGTGTGTATATTTGGTATCATTTGATTCATTATGAATGTTTTTTTGTGTTGTCTATTCATTTCTAATCTTACATCAATGGCATAGATAAATAAATGTATTAAAATTGGATAAATGGGTTAGGGGTTGAAATTGTTTTTGACCTCAAAACCTCCTATCTTGAGAATTACCTACATACGAATACTCTAATTAGCTATCAAAATACATTTATGTTTCTCATCATACTATGGTGTCTATGAAATATTGGTGTAATCTTATATGCTAATGCAATAATGATGTAATTGTATGCTTGAACAATGATTTGCGATCTTGGAAGTGTATTTAGACTTATCTCATATGTATTTAGGTTGTATAGACTAATAATTGGGAATAATAACTATTTTTATATCAATTAGTAGTTAAAATAATTGTATTGATTAAAATATGGAAGCTTTTCTCCAACCCTTGAACAAATGCATATAAAATGTGCTTATGTAGTAGTATTTAATAGATTTCATCAAATTGGACTTGAAAAATGTTATGGAAAAAATATTAATTTAAATTTAATTTGTTAAATTTTAAAGTCTATGGTGAGAGGATGAAATTGGTGACTTTAGACACTACCAACAAGCAAGGTTGCTATAAAGGAATAACCTTGTTTGAGGAGAGGAGACAACAAAAATGTAAGTTTGAATTAGTTTAATATTGAATATAAGATACTTGTAATGACGAATATGAGTATTTAATATTATAATTTAATAAATATAGAGGTTCATACACATAGAATTAGAGGAATGGTGGGTTGAAATTATGGAATTGTTCATAGGCTAAGTGTGCATACGAATTGGTCAAAAGTGCCTTATTTTAGAAATAAATATTAATTATAATTATTCAAATTAATGATAACTAATAATTAAATAATAAATATGAAACAAATAATTCATAATAATATTTATATATAATACAAGGATTTATATAATAATATCAAAAACTGATTAATATTGTCATGTTTGAGACTAGCTTCTTTCAAGTGACCAATAAAAATCATGGCCACTATGTGTAATAATTATAAGAGTTATATGGTAGAAACTAGGAAATCTTTTAATTAAAACTCATATTCTAATTCAATACCAAAACACCTAAGATTGGGATAGTGAAAATAGAAGTCAAACCTATGAAAAACAAAACTGATGATTATCATGTGAATGTTACCTTCCTTGTTAGAGAATATTTACTATTTTTTGGATGTGTAATTTATATGTATTTAGCAAGAATTAGACAATACCATAATGTATAAAGATTCAATGATTCATTATATTCCTTAAAATTACAGTATTCACTTGCATGAAGATGTGGCTTCACAATTTATAGAAGTTGATGTATGGAATGGAGGTTTAGGATTTATCTATATAATATTTAAATCAATGGCTAAGAATGGATGAGAAGATTCGATAGTTATATTATGGAATTAAAATATTCGTGGAAGATTCTAGATAAGGTGGTGAGGGGTTGAATGAGGATTAGATGATTTTATAGATGTGTTAGGGGATTCTAGATAAAGGTTAGACTAATAAATGCAAATTATATTTATATTAGTGAATTGATTTATATGAAAATTAGTGTGGGTAGGTGAGGATAGGTGGAAAGGAATATAAGATTATTTAATAATGTTAGTATTTGACTAGAGATTAAATAGGATGAGCAATGGATGGCTAATTTTTGGAAAGGATGTTATAATGTTAGCATGATGTCGAAGGATGCAAAAAGTGATAGTAATAAAACTATATTAATTTTGTTAGATATGATGATAATTAATAATAAACAATTATAAAAATAGTAATGATATAGGAATGGTTAATTTTATATTTTTATGCCACAAGATCTAAAATAAATGGTTTATTCACATTTTATATAAAAGGTGGATATCAAATTTATTGGTCACTTTAAAGAATATATTAATAAATATTAAAGCACTTGAAAATGTGAAGCCACTAGTTTTTAATCAAAAAATTTGTGTTTTCAATACATTAAAACTAATTTAAAATTAAATTGAGAAATAAAAATCATTTGAATTTTATATAAGACTATGATTTACCAAATAATATGATAAAATTATCAATATTATCATATTTGATACTATATTGATTCATGGGACCAAGAAAGTAGGTGGTTGTTGATTTTTAAAAACTTAGTTTTTTCAACTCTTTCTGAATGGGTAACTATCCATTTTTTTAGTCCCTAGAAATAATATGCTCTAAAATATGGAAAAACATAAGAATGATAGGACATTATTTTTTATAAATACATATTTTCTTATAGAATGAAACTTGTATAGACTTAAATGTTCAAGAAAAAACATTTACCTCTCTTTTATAAAAAACTTTGGGGTTTACCAAATGATATGGACAAATTTTTAATATTATCATATCTTAGAATATCTTATTTCAATAGACCAATATAATTTTTGTTTGATCATTATGAAATAGTTAATTATTAATTTTTTATAGAATGGGAAAGTATAGACACTGAAATTAAATTATTTAGTGCTTGACAATACATTTCCTTGACATTTTTAACATGTTTGTCCAACATGTCATTCAAATATCCATTTATCTATATGGGATCTTTCCATGTCTCAAAATTTATAGGAACATATTACATATGTCGCTAATTTTTTCTTAGATGACCCTAATTTGTAGACATTTTATTGTCAATTCAGTTTAAGAAGCTTATGTACAATCTGGACAAGCATACACTAGGTAATTAATGGTTCACTATGCACTTATCCACTAGTGAGGACCTATTTTCGTATGCTAAAATGACTAGTTTTTCAATTTATCACACTTCCTAATATATCTTCCATGTGATCCATAAGGTTAATTTTTAGAAATAATTAATAAATTATCTTATAAGAGCACATAATGTGTCTCACTTAAAACACCCTTGGTTATCCTCTAGTACTCTCTTTTAATTTAAATTTAAAAATAACTTACCTATTTATCAAATATCTCAACTACAATTATGTTATAGTATTAAAATCATTAACCAAATTAACATTGTTTTCTTCTGGGTTGAGGCCATCTTTAATCAATAATTATTATCAATATTTCTAGTTGCATTCATTAAATTTATATGATATTACTAATAATTTTAACTACATCATCTTGTGTTCCACACAAAACATGTAGGTAACACATAGTAAACAAGGGGTTCTATGAGGATGGCTTGGCTATATCCTATTTCCCCTCTTTTTCCTTCTTTTTATTTTATCATTTTTTTACTTGTATAGGATAGGTTTTTTCATATTTCAATATATATTCAATTCAAATAAAATATCACATTAATAAAAT
The DNA here is from genome assembly GCA_037957365.1 of Torreya grandis. Lineage (NCBI taxonomy): Eukaryota > Viridiplantae > Streptophyta > Pinopsida > Cupressales > Taxaceae > Torreya > Torreya grandis. The sequence continues at coordinate 1,311,891 of JARHVA010002286.1, read as the reverse complement.
GACCTTAAATATAGGTGACCAATGTCAATCTTTCTTATTCAGTACACAATCAATGTAAATAGAGTCCCAATAGAGGTAAACAATGTATTTTGACCCTATCAAACTACTACACAATTGTAAAAATATATAATTAACTAAATTATTAATTCAAATTATCTTTTTTGATCATATAAATTAGATTTACATAGTCACAATTAGTATAAACATAATATAATTTGTACAGATAAATTTGCAAGGGCATCTCTCTAACCCTAACCCTAGATTCTCTATTTAACAATTTATAACTTATTTCACTTCTATATACAACTGTAATTTACACTAGGATGCCTTATTTATCTCTCATATATCATATTTAAAGTCTATTATACTTTATAAATAATTTCCACACTTGATTATTTATGAGGATCAACATTTTGTAAAACCTAATTTTAGAATAGAACATTGCTCTCACTTCTTAATTATTTTTGGTTTTGGGTTTTGAAACTAATTTTGTAAATTATTAAAAATTATATAATTGATTTATCAACCTTGGATACTATATTGATTCAATATCTCCAAATATTTAAGGAATTACAACATTGAAATAGATTGTTTGAAAAAGATATCGACACAAAGAGTATTTTCTTTCAACATTCAATGAATTTTTTGTATGTTACAAATCCAAAAATATTTCACTTTTTATTTATCACTTTATTTTTATTATCTTAGAGACTATATTATAATATTATATAATATATTGAATATTATATTTATGGGTTATGTAGTGTTCTATTTACATACATTGTGGCCTAAGGATCTTGTTCGAATACTCATATCCATTGTATATAACTAGTCATGGATTTTAGGATAGCTTTGCTTACACTAAATAATAATCCATACAATTTTGTTAATTCTATAGTGCATAGGAGATTGGTTATCTCTATGAATTTACTCTTAGGTTACCCTCAAAACTAGGTTTAGCAGGCTATTGGAGTGGTTCTACTTCAATAGTTAGTCCTCTTAAATATTGGGACAACACTTTCCAATGGATGAGAATGTATCTTTAAAAGGCCAAAAATCATTAAAAATTACTTTATATCACCGTTTAATCCTTATTTATTAGTTTCACTTTATTCTTAGATCATATATTTTCTTTTTTGATTTATGCATCCATCGTGGGAATAGTATTTACATTTTCTTCTTATTTATTACATAGAATCATGTAGTTTATTGTAACTTATAACATTCCTTTGTACCATGTTTTTAATTTTTATTTTTCATGGATTCCATATGAAGAAAAAAATGAGGTTACTTCTCATATTTTATCTTGTCTTATTAATTTAAATACTCATTTACATTCATCTTGTTTTATATTTGTACCCATAATTTTCAAATATTTAGTAATACATTAAAAATATTGATTTGGGATGTAATATTTTTAAAAAATATAATTTTATCATAGGATAAGTAATTGGTATGCACACTAAAGGAATTGATAATATTATTTTACCTTTTCTAAATAAGAACAAACCTATCCTTCGTTATATATAAGGGTTCACATTTTATGAAAAAGGTCATGATATTCCATATCATAAGATAATATCCTTTGTTCCCTCATTTGATGCCATAAAACCTGATTTAGTTCCTACATCCACTAAATGTCAACATTATTGTGACCTGTACTTTGTAACTCTATATACACTCCCCCATACACCTATTATAAATATACCTTCACCTCCTATCCAAACTTCAACCCAATCATCCCATCCAAAAATGTATGATCTCAATGATAAATTTTATAATGCACTAGCCAATATTTCTCTTCTAGAATTATTTTAATTTCCATTACTTATTAAGATATATATTTTTATAATATGATTTATTAGTATTCCTATTGATACATATTTGAATACACTTAATTATATTGTGAACCTAGTTAAGGACTTTCACAATACTATTTATGTCACTTCTATATAGGGTTAAGATTAATAAAGGAGAAAATGATACTAAACTTAAAACTAATTATATATATCAACCGCATCAAAATATCCAATAAAAAACTCCACAAAGGATGAAATTTTCAGTTCTACCATAACTTCCTCAAGTGTTATTACTAAAGATCATTCGATGTAATCTTTTTACACTTTATACACCATTGGAAATAGAAGCTTTGATGTAAAATTTTGTTTTGATTATTGTAAATGTGTTAGTCACTAAATAAATATATGCATGAATCTCAAGCATTAAAACAAAATCTCATTTATGAAAATATTATTTATATTGGTATACCTATTGAAGAGACCAAGACATAAGCAAATGAGAATGCAAAAGTTGGAAATGTATCAAGATCCCTTTCCCAATCATGGGGCACAAGATAATAAGAAAAAATATGAAATAAAGTAAACATATTTATCATCCACCTCTATCTTCATATGGATATAAAATTTATATCATAATTTTTAAAATTATAAAAAATAATATGAATCATACATATAGAGTTGTGAATGAATTTTATTGAAAAACACAAGTACTCCTAGGCACATTATTTTTACCTTAAATTAATTCATAGTGTTATCATTCACTTTTGTATTTGATATATTATTTGCATGACATTGTTTAAAAATAATTAGAACGTTTTATTCTATAGTTCATAAATGTATAAAGTATATGCATGCTAATCATGTGTTTGAAATTTCAAGCATTCAGTATGAATATACATTGGCACCTATTGTATTTACTCTTATCCAAAAATATTTGGCCAATATGATTATTGAGAAAATTGGTAGTGATTATTTTACATTACTATTCTTGATAATTACTTACATTCAAAGAGTCATAAAAATCATTATTTACATTTATACATGGGAATGAGTGTATTTCAATTTCTTCTCCTAAAAATGGGCATGATGGTATTTCATTTTTTTAATCTAATATTCAACAAAACATGATTACATATGAGTGACAATTTGGCACAAGAAATCAATATAGTTATACCTACATAACTACAAGTTATAAAAAATGATCTTACATAGGTAGAGGTTATTTCATCATCTCCTTTATTACGTATAGATATAATTTGAATATATATTTAATAATTAATTCATAGGTCTACTTGGAAGCATATGGTTCTTATTTAAATTAGTATATTTATACACATGGCACTAATTATATAGAATGAGATAGGGTTTCCTCTTATCAATAAGCTGGGTACATATATGAGCATCTTATTAATGAGATTATTAGTTTGACACATTATGGCATCCCATATTATTATCATCCTTGGGCCAATTCCCTTGATTAGATTTATAGCATAGTCCCTACTTATACATAGCTTCTTTGATTGCTCATACTTTTCTTTACTATTATTCCAAACCTATTGAAATTGTTCTAGGATCTTGTTTTTTAACCTTTAATTTTTTGACACTTTATCCCTTGATTGGTTCAGCCCATTCAAATAACCCAAGGTAACCATCTTAGTCTAATTTCGAATTTACGCATCTCCCTTAGAATATCATACATAATCTAAGCTATCGTATGCACTTTCATGATTACATTTAAATATTTATACATGTGTTAAAATGTATATGATTGTATTATTTTTCAAATATTAAATTTACATTGGGGGAATTTCACATGCCTTTCTCATGCCATGTTTTACTTCAACATAATTTTTTATGGTTGTTTGAATCTTCTCATCACTATTATATTATTTTAAACCATGATTTATCATTATTTTCATTAATTTATCTTTCATACATGATTATTTCCTTTTCAATATGAAAAATTTAAAAACATTCATATATGATAAAAATACCAAAAAATTAGAATATACTATTAAAAAAAATTAAGGACTAGTTGACCTCTATGTATGTTACTATATATGTTTCTACTTATGTCATATAACATTAAATTTAAATGCATATCATATTTTCAATGGATTATACATTTCACAAGGTATTTTTATTGTGTAAAAAGATAAAATATACAAATAAAATAAATATTCATACATATGAAAACCTACTTCGATGATTTTTTTAAATACAGTCATTGATGATAAAATCACAATGGGAAGAGAATATTGAACTATTTACTTGACCCCTATTGCACACTTGCCCATGTTCATATCAACTCTATGTTTTGAATGTAAACCTTGTTATAAGGACCTATATCTCATGTTTTGCACATAATACAATATCCACACTCATATATAAAAACTATATCACATCTAAATCACACCTTTACATGGTTTGATGCTACTAAATTGCCTCAACCAATACTTTGTATTGATTTGGGGTCTCACATTGTCCAACATGAAAACCTTATAGGTTTTATATACTTAAAATTTTATTTTAGACATTGAGTTATAAATATAAATATGAGTGCTTTAATGTTTCACTCTTTTCACATATGTCTTGATACACATGTTAATTGATAAATCAAATCATATATACATATGCAATACTTATTATTTATTCATATGATGTATGTTGCTACAACATATTTTTTTAAATATTATAACATGATTTTACCAACATTTTTTCTTATTGTATGTGGACCTCAACCTTGTGTATGATCCATATACATATTTATTGTATGTAATAACCATGGTTGGTGTGTGTGGCCTTATATTCATTATGTGACATGTTTATGTCCCTTGTATTCAACATTTTTCCTTTAGATATGAATTTATAATCCATTTTACATTCTTTGGGACAACTTACATGTCCCTTTTATGTGGCCTTTTAGGCCACTTGCATGATAATTGTGTGACTTTTCATACATGCTTTATATTTTCCTAATATGGTGACATGATTTTTATCATGCACTCTTATGTATCTACCTACATATATAGTACCAAAATATAAATGATGAACATTAATATGGACATGATTCAAATGCTTTATGATTATTAAAAAATATCTTACAGTTATTTATTAAAAACAATTTCAATTTCCTTAGCATTATTGATTTTCAATACGATAATGTAATATAAAAATTATATGATACAAACAAGGCTACCAATGTTTAATATGTTTAATCAATATATTTATACAATTTCAATACAATATTTAATCTATGCAAAAAAATATTCAATGTTTTATCTATCTTTCATAAATGTTCTCATTTTTCATTTTGAGATAAGTGATATTGCATGTAATCTCCCCAATATCAAAATGGGGATTTGCAATGGGTCTTTTAAAATCAATACATTTTCTATTTTTGAAACATACAATTTTCCAGAAACTAGAATTTTTCAACTTATGGGGGATTCATTTGTCTATTTTCTATATTATTTTAGCTAATTGAGCTTAAACACACTAGTGTGAAGATGGTACGAGGCTTAAAATAGTTTCTCAAAACAACAAACTTAGAACTATACATAGTAAAATTTGCATGATATAAAATATTGACCAAGATAATAATTTGAAAAAATAATACTTATATCTTATCAAATAGTATGTGCTTAGAGTTGGGGAATAATTTTTTGGAAATTTTAGGTAATCCGATCATGTTATTGAAATTATGGCTTGGTAATTACCAAGCCATAATGTGTACACATTATTGTAAATTTAAATAACATGTATGCATTATATAATGTGTATGCATTGTATAATGTGTATGAATTATATAGTGTACTATACAATGCATACAAGTTATATAATGCATATGTATTACTTTGTTAGTTGTCCAAAACGAACTCTATGAACATTCGGGAGTTTTACATGACGCCAACTTTGTCTATAAGCTTATATTTACTCCTCTAAATATTAAGCATAATTTTAAATTTAAATTTTTACATTTAATTTCTTATAATTTAAATTTATTTTATTAAATATAAGAAATTAGGGTCACTAAGAATCTGATAGATTTGGTGTCACTATCCCTAGTCAACTCTAATCACTCCCTCATGATCATTGATTACTCCCTCATTGACTGTTGTTGTGCCTCATCATCAATAATAAATAACTTATTGTACTTCCTCATCCCTTATCACTCCCTTATTGACCCCAACCATCCTTCATCATCTTTCATCACTCCCTTTTCATCCCTAATCACTCCCTCATTGGCTCTCACCATTTCTCATCATCCCTAATCACTCCCTCATTGGCCTTTACCATCCCTAATTACCACTTCATCATCCTTAACCACTCCCTCCTAATCCATAATAATTTATAATCACTCCATTATTGACCCTCACCATTCCTAATCATTCCCTCATTGCCCCTCACCATCCCTCATGATACAGAGCCATATTGCATACTCTGCTTGTCCAATCTCTTTACCAATATTGACGTAGCTTTCACTTTGTATTTTATTTATTTATTTATATCTTTGGACCATACAAAAAATTAAAATTCACATATTAATTTTATTATTTTCATTATTCTCCACCATTCTTTGGATGGTCTCACTAAACTATTCATTATATTCTCCTTACTCGGTACATTCAATCTCTCTTACTTTGAGACTATCACCCTTATTAGTATTTATGATTTATAAAAACTTGGATAAAATCTTATCTTTGGTTTATTAAGATGTAATAGGGATATGATAAAATTAATTCCACTCCTTTTATTTATCTCTAACTTCTTCTCAACCCTACTTAACTTCTCAACATAGTCCTCATATCATACACTACCTCTTACTCTATCATAGACTCTTATTGTACATGCTCAAATCATAAAATTAACATAATTTATGGATAACCTATAATATAAAACATTTATTCACAAATTTATAGGCTTTGGTTTAACTATTTGATAAATTTTATTGGCTCTTTCTACTCTCAGATTAGGTTTTTAGGTTTCCTTCTACCTTGTCTACCACACAGTCCTCCCCCATATATACTTATCCATAATTACACAACTTAAAAACACTATAATATATTTTTAAATGTTTATATAAAACATCTCACCAAATTAAATTAATTATTGATTTTTACAACTCCTAAAAACTCACTTTGAAAGTAGAAATCCTCATATAGGGTTCGGACTAGTTTCACAGACCCAAGAAGGGTAATAATGAGATTTAAATCTTCAAAAGGAATTTATAAAGTATTTTAATATTATATTAGGTATTATTTTATAATATTTATATTTTAAAAGTGTTATATTTCCATTTTTAAGCTACAGTAGATTGACTTAACCAAGTTTGAATAGACTATGTTCAGTCATAGGTCTGTAGTAATCCAAGAAGAGGTTGTTTGTTCTAATTCATTAAAAAAAGAGTTGTAAATAAACATTAAGGTTTAAAATAATCTTAAAAAAATTTACACACTTTAAAAAATAAATGACTTCCATCTATAACACTTAATTTTCTAATTCCCATGAGATACCACTTTGACTGTGTTAAGTTTCTTGATGATTGCAAGATTGTGTTAGTTTTATTTTTTCTCATCCAAATATTTGAAAGAATATAATAATTAATTATCATATTAAAATAAAATCACCAACATATAAATTTTAATTTTCACTACAATACATGCATATACCTTCTCACATAGATGTATACATAGAAATTTTGCTCATAAAAGAAAGGATTGTGTTGTTTAACACATAATGTCCTTAGTATAATAAAAAAAAATAAAAATTCAAAAGGATATTAAGGAATTGTTATGTCAATTTAGTAATTACTCATACATTCCAAAATCATACCAATTATAATCTCCTCTTCCACAAGATTCTAACCTTCACTCAAATTTCAAGGTATAGTTTGGAAGAGCACAGGGTATATAGTTTGTAATTTGAACATTCAAAAGATTTGAAAATAAAATGAAAAAATATATAATAACCATAAAATAAAAATTATGTTAAACTTAATAATCACAAAAATATCAAAAATAATTTTTTACTAATCATGTTTCACGATCATGCACAGTCAACTATCTTTGTACATATTCAAGAAGATGCAGGGTATGTTTGATTTTTTGTATTAAAATAATAAAAACATGTATTTATTCAATTTTTTAGGTTTATTTAAATTCATCATTTTAAATCCTAACCCATCTAACACTCTTTAATCTGACTCTAAATACAAAATAAGACATAAACAAGACTCTTATTACCAAATAACCATCAACTAAATTCTAATTCTTTTGTATGTTGAGAGTGTCCTCAATTAACTAGAATTCTAACATATTTATCAAATATGAGTTTAGGTAGATGTGTTTTAACATCCTAAAATACTGACTAAATTATAACGATGCCAAATTCAATGTTGGACTTCTTGAAACAAGATTGAATTCTCTATGAAAGTTAAAAAATTCAAATTAAATATTTGGAAAGAAAGTCCAATACAAATCTAATTCAAAATTGACATAAAAATAGAAACTTAGAAAGACTCTTATAGACTTATTATGACCTTGACTACCTTCTAAAGACTCTAAACATGTAAACTAGATCACTATTTATATTAGGTAGTATTTCTCCTACATCACTGATTCATCATACCTCTTCATCTTTAATCACTCATTTCTCATCCCTCATCTCCCCTAATCACTCTATAATTAATCCTCACCATCACTTATCATCCTTAATCACTCCCTCATCCTTCATAATCACTCCCTCATTGACCGTCACCATCCCTCATCATCTCTACTCAATTCCTCCTCATCCGTCCTCATCCTTAATCACTCCATCAAATACCTTGACGGTGGTATTTTGTTGAAGTTTTAAAATGTTAGGAGATACAAGTGGAGAGTTGAGTTCTAGCATAAAATATAAGACATAGTGAACCAAATTATGTGGAGTTAAATATTAAACACAAATATTTAACACCTATGAAAAAATATGGGCCTATTAGAAATGATGTAATTCACAATTTAAACTTTATCATAAAAATAGAAGCAAGTAAAACCACCATAGCACCAAAAATACTTAGTAAATACATGAGGAGGATCACTAAGCTATGCGATTTACTGAAACCAATCAATCACTTTTCATATGAAGATATTTTATGATCTAAATAATTATATTTAAGGCCTTATATTTATATGTATATTGATTGAGTCATCATACCAGAGAGTGGAAAATAATTTTCAAATGATTAGAATAAGTATTAAAAGATTGGAAAATATTTCTTAATTCATAACTTCACTAGTCAATCCAATGAAGAGTGTCACATTATGAGCTCTCTACTTTCACATCTCAAGAAGTGGTTACAATTTATCTAACATTATAAAATGTTAAGTAAATAATAGATTATGAACCAAATGATATGGTTAGTATTAAATATATCTATACTTCCCCCAAAAAGAAATAATATGAATTAAAAATATTGTTTCATTAACAAATGTAGATTAAAGGTGAGACACTACACTTCATCATTTATAATGGAAGTCAAAAGAATTTAATTTCTCCTAAATCATATTTTAAAAAATTGAACTTGAAATATATACATCATCCATAACCATATGATAGTGTATGGTCTAATTTAGTCCTTGAGAAATGGATCACCTAGTAGTGTCACTTGGAGTACAAAATCAAACTTTTTAAAGATGCAATCCTTTGTGGCATCTCACCATTATAGGTGTGTGACATTTTACATGTGGTAAACTATGGATTTACCATTAACATGTAGTCTATGAAGTAGATCCTTGAAATTTTTTGATAGATTATCTAGATATGAAATACCATATATCTTAATTTGTTCATAAGCTTTCATTAATTAGTGATAAGAAGTGCAAAAATATTATTAGTTCTAACAAGAAATATACTCTTAATGGTAAAAATTAAATGTTTAATGACATCCTTATGTCACCATATCATAGTGTGGTTTATCCAAAAATAACAAAGATGAAATAACTAAACCATGAACTAAATGAATACAAGGATATCTTTTAGTCACCTAAATAAGTTCCTACATACTATAATCTAAACAATACTATTGATATGATCCCTTAACTACCTCTACCTCAAACCTCTTTATACAACATATCATTTCTATAAAATGAATACATCAAGTCATAGATCCATGAAATCATGGATAATGAACACAACATACCCAAATCATTGCCTTTCAGAAACCCAATTATGTTTGTGCCAAAGTTATGAATCAATTAAAAAAATATTAACAAGATTAATGTGAAGAACTATTATCCTCATTTAAATTTTAAGGCATTTTTCTGCCATATCCATGGTGTAGAAGTCTTTTCCAAAATTGATCTTAAGTTTGGGTATCATCATATTCATGTTATACCTTTAGACATTTGGATTATAGTATTAAAAAATAAGGAAGGATTGATTGACTAGTTGTTTATAACTTTTAGGTTAACTCATATAACAAATTCATTCATTTCAAGATGTCGAATGACATCCTCAGGCCCTTTACCTATGCTATTTTTTTAATATACCTTGATGACATCTTAATCTTTATAAAACATAGGATGAAAATATACACCATGTTGATCTAGTGTTTCACATTTTTGCAGAAACATATATGTTTGATAACACCTACAAAAAAATATTAGGGACACATTACACACATAAGGAGTACATGTGTGAGCCTAACCAAGATTCAATTTATACAAGAATGGGAAACCCTAAATAACTTTGCATCTGATTCAAATCTACTTAGAATTCAAAAATTCTAAAAGAGATTTATGTTTAATTTTTATCTTTTGAACCAAACTACCAAAGGTAGAATGAAATAAAGTTTCATTTAGTTAGTTGTAAAAAAAATATAATTCAATGAAATAAACTTTAAAATCTATTTTGTGTTAATACTTATGTTACTTGAGTATAAATTTGGAAGATCATCGAATTCGTTTAGTAATAAAATTGACTATCATAAATGGGTATTGATAATACAAGTCCTAGAAAAGAGTTAATTTCTATTAGAATGGATTAAAAAACATATGATTGGAATCAAATATATATTTTGATTATATACATATGATAGATGATGAGGGAGAAATTAGGGATGGTAAGGGATGGTGAGGCTCAATGATGGAGAGATGAAGGATGGTGAGGGTCAATGAGCGAGTGATTAGTGATGATGAGGGATGAAGAAATATTGATTAAGTATTAAGACAAATGAGAAGTGAGTGATTAGGGATGATGAGGGATAATGATAATTAATTAATTAATGATTACAGATGATAAGCTTGAGTGATTAGAGATGATGAGAGATAACTAAGGTCAATGATGGAGTGATTAGGGATGAGGAAGTGATTATTTATGATGAGGGATGAGGAAAGAGAGATTATGGATGATGAATGATGGGAAAGGAGTGATTAGAGATGATATTGGATAGTGAGGGTCAATGGAGGAGTGATTATGGATGATAAGGGAGTGATTAGAGATGACTAGGGATAGTGAGGGTCAATGAGGGAGTGATTAGGGATAATGTATATTGATGAAAGAGTTATTAGGGGTAATGAGGGATGAGTAATAAGTGATCACATATGAGGGAGGGGCAATGATCAAGTGAAATTAACATGTAAAGTGGTTTTTAATGTGTGAAGGTCATCAATGTGACCTATGCTACCCCAATAACACCACCTTACATCAATTTCAAAGAGAGTGGTTTGAAAACTTAAATTTTGACAAACCTAAGACTCCTATAAATTCTAGGAATGAATTTAGAAGGCATAAAAACCTAACAAATAACTATATGTTTACCAAAAATGGATATTAATTACAAAAGTTATGTCCTAAAATCTATATGTTTAATACTTAGACCTTGAAAATTCTTAATTACTAACTTGATTAGATTTTTAAAAACTATTTTCCACATTATAAGTCATGAAAATTGGATACCAACTCTATCAGATGCTAAGTTACCCTAGTTTATTATATTTACTAAAATAAATTTAAAGTATAGGAAAATAAATGTAATATTTAGAGTATTAAATATAAGCTTATGGACAAAGTTTCCTTCACATGCAACTCCCAAAAAATTATGGAGTTGGTTTTGGACTTATAAAAAAATAATGTGTATGCATTATATAATACACTATATAACGTGTATGAATTCTATAAGTGTATGTGTTATTTTAATTTAAATTTAAATTGTAAATCAATATTGCAAGCTTGAAAATGACTTGGATTTTGGAACCAAAGGCTTGGGACTTTGTATCTACAACTAAGATTGAGAGTTTTATTAAAAACAAAAAAAATTCAACTTAAATCACCAAATACAGTATGGATTTCATCATCAAAATTTGAAAAATTATTACCGTTATGACGAGAATGTTGTCCTCTTTCTAAATGTATGATTTTTATAATTTTTTATATATTTTAAGGGTTCAAACTATATTTATTTCTAAGAACACCTTTTTTAGGCCACTACATGCCTCATCATACATGCTTATTCCTGTTTATCTAATTTGTTTTTCTTTTATCCAAGTGCAAGACAAATTATATGATAACAAACTAGGCCTAATTCTACACACATTCAAAGAAAAAATCAATTTTACATTTTTTGTCAAGTTTCAAGATATACTTAATTTAAAAATCAATAAAAATATAATATTCATTAAAAAAATATATAAAAAAAAAGTTTGTAACACACTATAATATATTATATAAATATTCACCAAAGGGTTTTTAACAATATTTAATGATGCTCAAAAAATGGAGGGCCACATAGGATGGTACAATTCAAATTTTCTTAAAAAAATATGAGGTCCTCTTAAAACTTTAGCTGTTTGACCTATTTATACTCAAGAAATTTTTTTTAAAAAATAGGATTTTGGAAACTAGACTTGAAATGCTACAATTCATGTTTTTATACCATCTTCAAATTTTGAGTGTAGTCATCTCTAATTATCTATAAAATCTTACATTTCTAAAATTGTAGAAAAATCATGACTAGGAGTAGGCCTTTTTTTGTCCCCCAAGTTGTTACACTTACCTCAAAATGGAAAACATTAATAAACACTACAAATTTACAATTTAAATTTATATTCATCTCTAACGGTGTGATTGGTATTTTTAAAGTGGACCAAAATTTTAGCTTATTGATGCTCCACATTTGGTTTCACTTTTAGTGATCCATAAACTTGGTTCCATATTCTTCTTCCATATTCTTTTATGTGGAATAATAATTCAAGTTAGTAACATTTAACACCTAGTTTAATTTTTAGTGAACCACTTTGGTTTTCTTATTAAGGATAAAGGGTAGGTTTTTTTGAGTTAGGGACTCAATACCGTAGAACTGAAATGAAAATTGAGGATACACAACACTCGGTGGTAGAATGAAGGCTGAAAAAGAGGCAAACAAAATCTAGAAATCAGCACTAAAATGGCCACAAGCCAAGATATACAATAATAACTATTGCTAAAAGAAAAAAGAACCAAATGAGGCATCTCCCAAGTGATTTTATTTGTGGGATCTAAGAGACATACTAATGGGATTCAAATCCAATTTACCTTTACCTTTATTTATAATATTTACAAGTGTCAATTCTCTTCCCTCCATAGGATTGGGTAGTATGGGGATGGAGATTTCTTGATATTTTTTTTGTTGAAGTGCTTGCTCTAGTACAAACATACCTTGTCTTTATACAAGAGTCTGGGCTACTAGATCTAGACTTATTTCTTCAATTTCATTTGTCCTTTCTTGAAACACCTCAACACCCCCTCTATGGGCCTATTCCTCATAACTAAGAATATTATTTTCTTGATTCTACTCCTCTACTTCCAAAGGGGTTTTTTCATCTATTCCTTCATTATCACTACCATTATCATTTGTTGCCAGAACTGTATTGTGTTTAATTTCAGCATTTTTCCACCAAGAAAGAAATTTCATAAATTTGAAACTAAGATAATCATTTACCAAGTGCCCTATTTTGAAACATATTCAACATATAAAGGGGATCCCTTCATAGTCTATTGATTGCATCCCCTTTTCCCCCCATTCTTAGTTTTATTTGAGTAGGTAAATCTATAGAAAAATCCATATAAACCAAAATAAGGGCATAGGTTGTATGCCCATTATCATTAATCATTTTATAATTATCCCAAAATTTACCTAATGTATTTACAATGGCCTCAAATACTAGATCATCCCAAAACTAAAATGTAAGATTTTGAAGCATGACCCACATTGGTTTAACACTCAAAGTTTCTATACGAGCATTGAAATCAAGATGCTAGGGTTTAACCAAAAAATTATGGTTTTCCCAAATTGAAAGATTATGTTTAAATAAAGCCTCTTTATCTGATACTGAATCAAAAATTAAGAAAAAATAACCTCTAGCATAGGGATAGATCTGAATCTTACCTTCAACTAACTCTTACCATTGGGATGAAATCAACTCGTTTAATGTTGTCAAAGCCAACCATATTACTTGAAATCAAGGCCTATGAAATTAACCATTCTTCCCTTTTAGCTATCATGCTACTCTCTTGTTTATCAAAAAATAGGACTGGAGTTTCCTTTGGTGGACTCATGAGAAGGCTTTTATATCCTTCCACAACTTCAACAAATGAATTCCCCCTAATTTAGACTAGGTTTTAACCTCCCAAAGTATGAGATCCATCCTCCCCTTTTCCCATCCTCATGTAACCCTAGATTTAATTCATATCATAATTATTGAGTCTTTAACACATTATGTGGAGAGTGTTGACTAATCTATGTGTCTGTGATATATATAGGAACACCCATCACCACTCTCCCTCTACCCCTACCTGTGATGCCAAGGATTTCTTTATAAAGCCCATTTTCTCCATGTTTTGATACTGTATTCTATAGATTTGACATCTTAGCTACTCCATCCTCTTGTGATGTCACCATTTCTTGAAGACTGTCACCATATATCACTTCATTATAATTAGGGTTTTGATTGATCACCAAAGTATTTTTAAATTGATGCTAGTGAACCACTTTATTGGTTCCCATATCTTTAAAAATATTAAGATTACTTTATGAGTGTTGGAGTATGAATCCTCCCAAATCAATAATGTGCATTGATTATTAAGATTGATACTGGATCACCATCAATTCAACACTTATCCACATACATCAACAAGTGAGCATGCACATATCCATGACAAAGAAAAAGTGTGTTTTACACACTTAGGTATCACATCTCCTTTATCTTATTAATTAAATAATTAAAATAATAAAGTGGGGGGATGTATAAAATCAAAGTAAATCAAAAAGTGATTAAAAATATTGGTCCTTGACATTTTTACCTTGATTGGAAAAATCACCATTCTAATAACCACACACACACACACACGCGCGCGCGCGCGATAGCCCTCAATATCTTTAAATTTATATGATCATCTTATAGACTTACCTACTCTATTCTAAAACACCCGTAATCGACATAGAATTCATTACCAACTCATTTTCAAAAACTTATGTATAATCTAAACAAGTACATATTAGGTTGATAGGGTTGTCTTATGCACCTTTTCCGTCATATGGACTTGTTTCCCATGACTCAACAACTAGTTTTTCAAAATGGCATTCTTCCTAACAACTTCCTATACCATACAAAGGTTGATTATCATAAATAATTAAAAATAATTTATATAATGACACATAAAGTGTCTCTCTTAAAACACCAATGGTTTATCTCTATCACTCTTGCAAATGTAATTTAAAAATCACTTATCAATTCAAAAAAGAGATATAATGAAATTATATAATAGTAATATAACCATTAGCTAAGTTAACATTATTTTATTACAAGTTGAGGCCATCCTTTATCAAGCATTGGAATAAAATTTTCTAGTTGGATTAGTTACATTTATATTATCTTCTCATTAGTTAGAACTACGTTTTACTAAGTTTCACATGCACTGTGTAAGAAATCATCACTCAACTAGGATTTTTCTAAGGATAGCTCAGCCATATCCCACCTCCAACTTTTTCTCCTGTTGTATTTGATCTTGTTTATTTTTTTTGTGAGGGTGTTGCTTCTTGAAAATTACCATTATGTGAAATAAAATATCCCAATGAAATAATTGACCTATAAACAAAGATGAAAAACCTCAAACATTCAAATTCAATGCATAATCAACATAGACAAAGTCACAATAGAGGACAATAATGCACTGAGACTCTATTTGTCTATGGTGCACTTATTCTAATATATAATGAATTAATTAAAATTATGTTTCTAGGTATTGTTAAGTAATTTTACATAGTCACGATCACCATAATCATCATACATTTTTTATAAAATCATTTTGTAAAGACTTCTGTGTAAACTTAACCTTAGTTTATATATTTTATGTTTTAAAATTTATGTAAATTTTGTATATCATTATATTTTATAATTACCTTATTTATTTATCTTTTAAATCAGATTTACAATTTATAATAGTTAAGAGTTAATTTCCACAATTGATTAACTTCAAGAATAAACATCAACATTTTTTTTTTGGCTACTTGAAAGAAAATATAATAAAATTTGTGAGAAATTGAGAATAGAAAACAAATAATTTGACAACAAAATGATATTTACATAAAGTGAAATCAATTTAAAGTTATTTTAATTAAGGAAAATAATATAATTTTATTTCTATACAAAAGATTGAGATTTATCAAATAATAAAGACCAATTATTAAGATTGTCATATTTGAGATTATCTTTTATTTAGGGACCAAGAAAATTGGCAACAACCTCTTCTAAAAACTTTCATTTTAAAAATTTCTAAAATTGATTAACCACCCATTTTGTTAATAATATGGTTTTAAATATATGATTAATTGAAAATGGATGACAAATTTTAATGATAAGAAAATTAATTTATGTTAAATTAAAATTATTTATATAAAACTAATTTAGCTATTTTTTAATAAAAAATAATAAAATTTATCAAATAATATAAAAAAATAATAATAATAATTTATTTGAGACTTTTTTTTTAAGAAGGATCATGAAAAGTTGAAGCTGGCAATTTTAAAAAGATTAGTTTTCAAACTCTTTATATAATGGATGGTTAGCCATTTTGTTTTTCATTATAAATAAGATAGACACATAAAATCATTTTATAATGGGAGGATAATTTTTTTTATAATAATTTTCTAGAAAAATATATGAAATTTAATTTAGAATTAAATTGATTTAAAAAATAATTTAATTATTTTTTTTTTCAAAAGATTGTGATATCATATTTTATTAAAGGATGAATAAAATGTGCAGCCACCAATTCTAAAAGGATTTGGTTTTAAAATATTTTTAAAATCATAATACATTAATTTTATTTCTCATTTTAATTAATATAAAAATATTAAAAAAATTTATAATGGATGGATGTTAGTTTTGATAAAAAAAATAATTTTATCAATAAAATTAAATATATTTAAAGTTAATTTTTAATAAAACAAATAATATTATTATGTATTTACAAAAAATAGTAATATATTATATTTGAGACTATTTTTTCAATGGAATAATAAAACTTAGGTTTGTTTATTTAGAAATGTTGAATTTTATATATATATATATATATATATATATATATATATATATATATATATATATATATATATATATATATATATCCTCATTCCTTGAAATAAAACACTAAAATATATGATAACTTGAGAAAAACAACTTACTATGATTAATTAAAAAAAAACAAAAAAAATATATTTTAATAAAATATTTAATATTTAAAAAATAATATAAATAATTTATTAAGATTTTCATATTTTAGAGGCAATAATAATATAGATGCTTGCCCATTCTAAAAAAAAAGGTGATTTTATAAACAAATATTTTTTTCACAAAGATTATCTATATATAATTTAATATGTTTTAATGGAAACTTATAACTCCTATAATATGATTTTAACATATTTTTAATTTTTAAGACTATATTATGTTAATTCAATAGTTATTTTTAACATATTTTTTAATTGTAAGAAACAATATATTTTATTCATCATACATTATACATGGACATTCTATTTATAAAAGTTTATATTAATTTAAAAATAAGAGATGATGATTGCATTGTTGAGAAGCATTACACAAAAAACCATCAAAATGACATTTGGTTGTTTATTTCAATATTTAATGAACTATAAATTAAAACATGAAAAAATATATTAATGAAATTGGAAGTGACATTATATTAAAAAATGGTATGTTTCATTCTATATATTTATTTAAATATAAATAAATTGAAACCATATATATATGATGATGAAATTGGGAGTGAATATCAGCTATGGTATTCATAATGGTGCAATTATTGCTTTGAAAAAACTCTAACAATTTAGATTCACATTATCTTTTGCACATTATTTAAATATAGAGAATGTTTTGGAGAAAAATATCTTATCATGCATATTTTTTTATCATAACTCTATCAATAATGTTATATTTTACATCAATAAGTTTCAATCCATACATGAATTGAGTTAATGACTTTTATTGATGTTTATATTATGTATTTTATTTTTTTATTTGATCGGGTAAACAACTTAGTTTTACAAGGTTCTAGGAACTAAAAAAGTAACATGCCACCAAGGTTAAATATATAAAAAAAAAAATAGCTATAGAGTCTTGTATGTAGTGAAATAAAACATAAAAAAGAAAAAAAAAAAAAAAAAAAAAAAAGATTTTGAGGGAAGGGACTCGAGTGTTTCCTTCTCCTCCTAATATGTCTTTTTTGGTACTCCTTACTTGATCTTGGAAATTTTTACCTTTGTCTTAGTGACATATCCTTCAACATTGTCACTTAGGAGGATCATGCGTGGGTTTTTCTATCCCTATACCAGTAGAGGAGTTTTCTTGATAGGAGTCAAGATGAGGATATCAAGTGGGGGGTATTTGTAACCTTTAGTGGCTGCTTAATAGGGGGTTGATTTAGTTTGATGGAGTGGATAAAATATTGAATAATCAAGTCTACTTGCCTATGAAAAACATTCCATTCTTAGATAAGGCTAGCTAGGTTCAATTCAGCTTCATGTATAGTATTGTTGAAATTATCAAGATACTTATTATTTTTAAATTCATCAGACATTTTGAATTTTCCCTTCTTATCAACCTCTATGTAGATTCTCTCATCTATAAAGACTGGTTTGGTCTTGAGATCTAATAGCTTTAGCAGAGGTTTTAGATAGGCTGGCTTGGGGAATATTGACAGATGGGTGGTAGGACCCCGAGGTGGGGTCCTCCTCTAGAGAGTCTTCCTCGATAGAGGACCCCCCCAGGGGGACCTCCCTCCCTTGTAATATTTTACCATGTTTAACTAATAACATTATAATCCCTTGATGTAGAATGGTGTTAGACTCATTAACTTGGTTGGTAAGGACTATGCACTTAAGTGACTTTAATAGGTAAAATAGCAGGCTAATATTATAACCATAAAAATTGTTTAATAACAGAAAATGGTGAGAGAAAACTAAGGTATATGTACCCTCTATAGTTAGATATCTCATCACTCGGAGACATACCTCCAACCATTATCATGGGAGATCCATCCAAAGGAAACCCTTCTTATCTATTTTCATGAACTCGTTTGTGTAGAAGAAGTGCTTGAGGAGTTCTAACTTTTTAGTTTGTTCTTTATAAGCCTTCGCCCCTGCGTACATCATGCCTGTGGCCTTGCCTATGAATTATTTCATGAATGTAATCTAAATTCCGTGCATCACCACCATACACTTATTCCATCCAGTGATGAAGTCCTTAGTAATATCAGCATCATGCTCTATAATCCACAACATTAGTTCTGTGAGACCCCCCTTGCCATAAATTTTTCGAGATCTTCTTCTATCCACACACCTCAGACATGAAGTAGGCTCTAATCACTCCCAATCTCCCCCTATTAGCACTATGCTGACAAAGCTAAGACAAATAGATAGACAGTTCGAGAATGGAATGGCTTAAACTATATGAAAAAGGCATAGGATACATGCTGCCCTCATCCTTAGACAATTAATCCTCCTCACTCCTTCATAATGGCGGTTCATAATTTTTAAAACCCATCTCTTGATAGGAAGTGTTCATTCACTTGTGTTGGCTTGATATCCCACCTATCCTATTGTAATTTCATTTCATATAGTTAATTGGATATTATTGGGGACATGGCCGAATGCTATGTATTCTATTGATTACTGTAATCAAATATGATTATTTTTTAGAAGTTATTTAATTTTTAGTTTAGTAATTTACTAATATGCATTATTATGATTGTTGTTTTTTATCACTTATTAAGGAATTGCATAACTATTATTGCTTTAGTAATATCATTAATCATTTGGTTTTACATTATTAGTATTGGACTAAGAGTTGATGATATATTTTGGACATTTTGTAGGTTCTTGGATTAGCCACTAGGGTAACCTTGGCTACGGGGAAAAAATTATGAAAAAAGGTAAGGTAAATGATGACAAGATAGAAAAAAATAAGGACATTAGTTGACCAAATATATCATTAACTGCATACATCAGTTGAGTATTTAGGTTATGCTTGTTTAAATTGCAGTATTAGATTAAAATAATGGATTAAATGTCAAGTGTTATTTTGATTGTGGAATTTGTATAAAAAACCTTTTCAAATAATTTTTTTTATTGGAATAATTACTATTTTTATTTTCATTATTTTAAATAGTATTTTTCATTATATTAAAATTAGTGCGAAAATAAATTTTCTATATATTACCTTATATTAAAATAATGATACTGACGAAAATCACAAAAAAGTTCAATATAGAAAAGAAAATAAAAAACACTTATATAAAAAAAAAAAAAAAAAAACCTTTAATAAACACAATAAATTGTATAAATTTTCATTTAAAAGTCTTAAAATAATACTTTAAAAAAAAAAGATAAAAATCCACTCTCTTAAAATCATAATATTATTTCAATTATTCAGATAACGGTTAAACGGAAAGGATTGTAGGGAAACTGTCGCAAACCAAAACTTAATCGTGAATAATTACAGTTTAATGCCATGCTAGGTTTTATCATTGTAATTCCATCATCGGGTTAAGTTGACTATTGATTTTACATATGTACCCATCCCAAGGTGGACGATTTATTTTTCTCATATTGCAAAGGGAAGTTTGAATTCAATTAGAGGCCCATCCAGAACCGAAGGAACTACCCAATTTTAATTTGTATTGACAACACGCATCTAGACAATTTTGAGGCTTTTGGGATGGAAGCATGGGAAAAACTAAATAAATAAGAGGAGGATATCAAAGTTTAGGCAAAATGTAAGCATAAACTACTTGAGCATGAACCTATTCAACATCGTAATCAATATAATTATTAAGTTAAAAAAATAAAAATAAAAAATCATCAAAATGACTTGGAACTTTTGGTTTATTATTTTTATTATAGATGATAAATTTTATTTTATATATTGAAAAAAAATGTTATTTTTAGATATTTATTATGTATAATGAACTTATTTAATTATCAATTTTATATAATTTTTTTTATTATACAAAGTTATTTAGATATAGTCATTTAACTATATAGGGGTAGTAAACCTCATTAAATAAAATAATAAACCTAACTAGTTAAATTATTATATAATAGAATTTATGATAAATTCTAAGAAATAAATTCAATGAGTATGTAAAATTAACATGTAGAACTATTAAAGATTCCCTATTTGATCTTAAGTGATAAATAATATTTTTATCTTAGTAATATTGTAAAACAATCTTTTAATAAAATGAGATGTTATATACATAAGTTATGGGGTATTAAAGGATGTTTACATAGTAGTCATAAATCATTGAATAAAATATAAGACATATGGAGGATTAAAAAATAATTTCTTATTAAATACCAATTAAATATTTGTTAAACTTCATAAATGAACAGACAAACAAATAAAAGTGCATTGAAAACAACTTATTGTAATATATAATTTCTTACTTGGTATGAATTGTAATCCCACTAAGATAATACATGGACTCTCAAAGGCAATTTTATTTCTTAAAATAAAGACTTAATATTATACAATCTATACAAATCTTAAACTTAAATGTATGATCTAAATGGTAAATAAAAAAATTCTTATTAACAAATCAAATATAATGAATTTATATAATAAACTTAAATGGATGTATGTAAATAACAACTCTTGACAATACATTGAAAATTATCTTAAAATCCTAAAATCCTAAAAACCTCAAATACTCTCTCTATCTCACATCATTATTTATGTTCCTATTGTAAGTGCCTTCCCACACCAAAGTTGAAGGTTTCAGTGAGTTGGGCACAAAAATTAAAAATTAATCAATGGGCTTATCTTGGTCAATTTAGTGTCTTCCTACACCAAAGTTGAAGGTTTCAGTGAGTTGGGCACAAAGATTACAAATTAATCAATGGGCTTATCTTGATCAATTTTGGTTTTGGTTAATTTTCACTAATGTTCTATGAGTTAGAATTATTTAGAATGAGTTGCATATTAGTTATTTTATTGATATGTATATAATTGTATTTATATATTTAGTTACATTTAACATGGAAACTCTTAAATTTTTTTTTAAAGGATTGGTTTTGTTATTGTATTAGTCGTTTAGGTTATATTTGAGATGTATGGATACTATTCTTAATTAGAATATAATTTTAAACATTTTAACATATCTTAATGAAGATGTTGTTAACATGTGTGTGTGTGTGTGTGTGTGTGTGTGTGTGTGTGTGTGTGTGTGTGTGTGTGTGTGTGTGTGTGTGTGTGTGTGTGTGTTACGATTTAAATAATATAATTTTTTTATCTACTAAAACATATTTTAAGTTATTAATAATAAATTTTTATTCTTTATAATATCATATTGATTGAATTAACATTATTAATAGCAGGTATTAATTTTATTCTCACCCTAGAAAATAATAATATTCAAATAGAGTTTTTTTTTTAAAACATATTTCTATTCATTTTCATAGAAAAATTGTTTCATTTTGACAATCATTAGTGTATACAAGTTTTGGAATTTTATTATATATAATTATTTAGTTATGAAGGTAGCCTTGGATGAAATAATGAAAATTCAAAAGTTATGCTAGATAGTTATGTAAAACAATATTTAACACATAAATGGTACTCGGTTTAGTATTTCAATCGGATGCTCAAGATAATTTGTTATATGAAAAATATATTTATTGTCATAACAAATGTTAAATTTTCACAGTTTTTGTTTATTGTTGGAATATCAATAATTTTTTATTTATTTATGTCATTAGTTATAACTAAAAATAATATTTTTTACTTTTATATACCACTATTAATCATCATAAAAATTATGTAAATAAATTTATATCAGTTTAATTTGGTATGATGATTAATGATATTTACTTTAGTATTAAATTGTATATAAAATTTATAAAAATTAAGAAACATTTTTAGGTTGGAATTAAAATATTTCAATTTTTTATACTTTATTTATTACTTAGTATATGTTTTATTACAAATATTTAGATACCTAAATTTAATCATATATATATAACAAATATTAATTATTGACACATGTTAAACCATTTAATTCATGAATCTAATTTACCACTCTTATAAGTATAATTTTTATCATCATTAATATATATTAATATTCAAGTAAATGTTCAAAATTATTTTATATCATTTATTAGATTAATCTAACTTCATGAAAATTATCCCTAATTATATAAGACAAGAATGCACTAAGTAGATATATTTGATACCATGGATATATCCACCTAGACTAACCTCTTATCACTCAATTTAAATTATTTTCCAATTTCAAAATATTCATTTGGATATACATTCAAATTTCACAAATTGATTTCAAGAAAAAATTCAAAAGGTTTAATCATATAAGAAAATCAAAATTTCATTTTCTTATCACTCAATTTAAATGATTTTCCAATTTCAAAATATTCATTTGGATATACATGCACATTTCAAAAATTGATTTCAATAAAATTTTCAAAAGATTTAACCATATAAGAAAATCAAATTTTCATTTTGATGTAACTTGATTTTTATTTGGTATTTAAATTTTACATTATTATAAAATATTTAATTCTTTAATATGATTTACAAATTAAATATAAATCACTAAGATTAATCACAAATCAAATTTTAAGCATTTGAGTTTAAGTTTAAATCTAACATTTTCTAGTATCAAATTTGAATTGCTAGTTACATATATATAATCAAGGGATAAAATTGAACAGTCACTCTTGGTCAAATATATTCATGTGGCTTAATTCCCTCTTTTTAAATATGTGGATATAGGTAAAAGTTAATCATTAAATAACTGAATAAAATCTAACCTCCTAATTATAGTGGAGGAGATAATGGTGATGTTACTAAAGTATGAATGGTTAACTTGAACAAGTATTCAACTTTGCATAACATGAGCTGAAAAATAAAGGCTCACATTTCATCTTATAAATTGGTGGGTGATGCAATTTTATGGTGGAACAATCTTTATGTTATGAAGATAAATTATTATAACATTCCC
The DNA here is from genome assembly GCA_037957365.1 of Torreya grandis. Lineage (NCBI taxonomy): Eukaryota > Viridiplantae > Streptophyta > Pinopsida > Cupressales > Taxaceae > Torreya > Torreya grandis. The sequence goes on along the minus strand of JARHVA010002286.1, from coordinate 1,287,538 downwards.
ACATATATTTAATAGAATAATGCAATATTTTTTTAATATTTGCATAAAACTTATTATTTCTTTAGATTACACCTTAAAAATTTAATTACTTATCTTATCATAATAAGTATATTAAACATAAGTACACATATATCAATAACAATTATTGAAGTTACTTTTAATATGACAGTGAAAATTTGGGGTTTCTCTAGTTTGTTCTGTAAGTCCAACATGGGTGGAGATATAATACAAACATAACCCATTTCTTATTGTGAATTCAAAGACAACCCGGTGGTCTGGAACTATTATAAAGAGGGTGGGATTAGTCCCTATTTGGAGAGGCTCAATGGGTATGATGAGAACCTTTCTGAATAATTCACTAGGTTATGGCTAAACTAGCAAGTCTCTGTGGGGGGAATTAGCTTTGAGATTTCAAAGAATGTGATTGCTATGGCTATTGACATGTCTACTCAAGGGATTAAACTGCAATGGAAAACCAAAATTGTGGAGCTTTCTAGTCAGAAGCTCTTTATAAGAGAAGGTGAAGAACTTGTACCCTACCAGGGGGTTTGATCAAGCTAAGCTAGCCGAGCCTTGGGATGGCATGTGTTTTATCCTAATGAAGTATTTCACTCTCGAGGGGCACTTCACTAGGTTTTACAACTATCATCTTCCTCTTCTGAACCATTTTAGGAGAAATGCTCACATTAGCTTTCCTTTTTATCTACTTTCTTCCCTTGAGCATTCTATCCTTAGGATTAGAGCTAAATTGGCTAATAAACCTGATAAGAATCCTATCCCCCTTCATCAGGGCCTTCTTTTCTATCTTTATAATTTCCATCATGCTCTCGAGCCTTCCAAGGCCATTCAAATTGATAGTGGGGAAATTTATTCTAACCTGAATGCTATCGATGTTGTTGAAGAGTCTTGCCCTTCCCCTGTCTCTACTAAGACTAAAGAAGTTTCCTTTTCTACTCCTGAGGAGATTCCCATAGATACTCTGGGCTCTAATGTGAGTATGAAGTGCAAGAAGAGGAAGACATATGTTGGTGAATCAGGAACTATGGGGAATACTATGGCGACCCAAAAAAATCCCTATAGGACCCCTAGGGGTCAAGGTAGTAAGTCTCATTCATCTACTAAGGCTATTAAAGAGGGTTTATCCTCCAGAGTTAGGTGGTCAAGGTGCATTGCTGGCAAACTTGCCACCAAGGATAGGCTTATCAACTACTCTAAGATTGCCTCAGATGAATCCACTCAAGATGATGAGGCCAAGGACATGGATATTCAATAAATCTTTGTAGATATTGAGGGGAAGTAGGAGACTAAATAATTAGAGGCTACCACTGAGGATGCTGCTAACTTTGTAGAAAAGGCTAGTAAAGTAGGTAAGATGTTTATGGAGGAAGCTGGTGATGAAATCAAAATTGAGGCTAGGTTGGGATCTAAAATTGCAATCCTGAGGGGTCACATTCAGAAACTAGAATAGAACTTTTCTACTATGCTCAAGAATTCTATTCTCCTTAACATGTATGTGATGTAGGATTTGGGTGTTGCTATTACTGCTGGCAATGACGATAACTTTGTTAACTTGGATGACCTTATTAAATCCATGTTCAAGTGAGGAGAGAACCTTCCTCCTTAGTTTTCACTATTATTTTGATACTTTGCTTCTCTGTTAACCTTTCTTAGCTTATAGTTTCAGTTTGTTGTGTCTTTTGGGTCTCAGACTGTGATGTTTCTATTTTAAGGCACCTTTTGTACTAGTTGCCTCTATCACTTTTTTGTTTCTTGCAAGGGTTCAACCCTTTTTTTGCTACCTTATTTTATCAAAAAAATTTATTGATCACTTTCATCTTATGTAACATAACATAACTGCATAAGGAAAGTAAATATATTAAAATCTATCAATGATTGGTAGAATAATATAACCACTGTTGTTAATGTACAATAATTAATCAATTACATTTACAATAGGAATTATGCCTTAATATAAATATAATAATAGATACAATGTTCCACATAGCTCAAGTCACTCTAACTCTAGTATCTCTAATAATCTCAAGTGTAGTCTCCAATAACTACTCTAGTGAGGAAGGAAAGCATTATCTAAGCACTTTTCCACACCAGCCACATAACATTGATCCCTTGCACAATCTAATAAATAAGAAATGACCCTCCATTAATGGATGGGTATATAGTGATGGTACAAGAATTTAGAGAGACATGTTAGTACCCATGTGTTCTAATATTTATACTACATGATGTGTAGCATAAAGAAAATGTGTTATAACATGATATTGCACAAACATGTAAATCATATATATGAAGTGACAATGTCTATCTAAAAATTAATTTGGTTAAAGTTTTTAAATTTTTATTTATATCTAGTGTCAGTCAAATTCATACACACCACTTGATTGGATTACCTTCATCTGAGATTGGTAGTGGTAAGTAAGCTAGTCAAGTCTATCTCACTATTTTTTAAGTATTGATAATGTGAGATTTGGTTAACAATATTTTAACCAATAGATTCATACATATTATTACACTATTAGGTATAAAAACATGCCACATATAGAGATAATATTTATGCATACATTTAGTCCATCAAATATATGTATGAATCTAAAACATTTCTTAAACAATGATCATAACAAGTAAGTTTATTTAGCAAATAGGTAAAGTATAAACTCATGATATATAACCTATTGTATATAAGTAAATGAAAATGTAATTAAACTAACATTATCTACATATATTTCACATATTACTCAATCATAGCAGTAGTCATAATCAAATTAGCTTATAAACCTAAAGTATAATAATTCATTTAATTATACCTCTTGGAAAGATTTATCCATGTATTTAAAGCAAATTATCCTTTATTTTTTTATGACTTCATTACTAAATTTTTTATAACTATATGTATTGACCTCATATTTATTCATACTAGTTATAATGGTGCATATGGTCTTGAGTTCACATATAAATATACAACATATGTTTATATACTATTCATAATATATATCCCCTAATAAATATATCTTGCTCTATCATTATAAGGTATTTCCAATTTACTTCAATACTATATAATTTAATATGTTTCCATGAACAAGCATTTAAAACTAAATAGGATCTCAACATTTCCTAAAGCCCCAAATATATTTTCAAATTTCAAAACAAAGGATATTGTTTAATTACGATAACAAAAATCATCCCATAACAGTTACCCTATTATTTCCTTTAATAAAATCCTTATAATGTATATGTATAAAACGAAATAGAGTGAAATTAACCAAATAGTCCATCCAATCCTAAAATTAACTTAGATGTTCATGGAGGTTCTCATACTCTGTCAAAATTTCCAGGTCTATATATCAATTACAACCAATACTTAAAACAAAATTCTTTGAGATCTATAGACTTATCAATATATAATATAGTTTTTATAATTGTTTGAATAAAATGACCCAGTTCACATATATTCACTTGACATCGACACAGTTGTTCACATATTATAAGAGATTATATGTTTAAAAACTCAAATTACTTTACTTATTTCTAAATGGATACTAAACATATATCATTTATATCATAATAACTTATATGGATACATATCCTTTGTATCAAAGTTATCTACAATGGAAGATAAATATATCTTATATTCTATTTGAATATTAAATATACATAGAGCCATAAATTCTCAATTTAAATGATTTTCAATTTAAAAATATTCATTTGACTATACTTGTACATTTCACAAACTGATCTCAAGGAAATTTTTGAAAGGTTTAACCATATAAGAAAATCAAAATCTCATTTTGAAGGGACTTTATTTTTATTTGGCATGTAAATTTTACATTACTATACTAAATTCTTCAAATATTGTTCAAAAACTAAATGTAAATCATTAGGAAAGTCACAAATCAAGTTTTAATCATTTAAATTCAAGTATTTATCTAACATTTTCAAGTATCAAATTTGAATTTCTAAATACATACATACATATATATATATATATATATATATATATATATATATATATATATATATATATATATATATATATATATATATATGATAAAATTGAACAATCACTCTTGCTAAAAGAAATTAATGTGGCTTGATTCCCTCTTTTATGTATGTGGGTATAGGTAGAAGTTAATCATTAAATAATTTAATAAAATCCCACCTCCTGCATATGGTGGAGGAGAGAATGGTGATGTTACTATAGCATGGATGGTTCAATTGCACAAATATTTAAATTTATATAATATAATCTAAAATGTTAAGGCTCACATTATTTCCTATAAATTGGTGGGTGAAGCAATTTTATGGTGGAACCATATTTATGTTATTAAGATAAATTATTGTAACATCCCCATAGGGATTTACTAGAATAATGTAATAATTTTTTTTAATATTTACATAATATTTATTTTTTCATTAGATTACACCATGAAAATTTAATTATTGATCTTAACATAATAACTAAGTATATTAAACATAAGTAAACATGTATAAATAATAGTTACTTATCACTAGCATCTATGTAACATAACATAACTACATAAGGAAATTAAATATATTAATGATTGGTAGAATAATACAACCACTATTATCAATGTATAGTAATTATCCTTTTACATTTCCAATAGGTATTATGCCTCAACATAAATACAATAATATATATAATTTTCCATAGAGGTCAAGTCACTCTAACTCCAATATCTCTTATAATCTCAAATTTAGTCTCCAATGAGTACTATAGTGGGGATGGAGAGTATCATCCAACAAATTTTACACAACAACCATGTACAATCGATCCCTCACACAATCCCCCAAATAAGGAATATCCCTTCATTCATAGATGGGTAGTTAGTGAGAGTGTGTTAATTTATAGAGACATGCCAGTACCCATGTGTTTTAAGATTTCTACTACATGATATATATCATAAAGAAAATGTGTTCTAATATGATATCATATAAACATGAAAATCATATATATGAAGTGAAAATGTCTATCTAAACATTAATTTGTCCAATGTTTTCAAATAGCTGTTGATCTATAGGGTCATTCAAATTCATGCAGACCACTTGATTGGATTACCTTCATCTAAAATTAGTGGTGTTAAGAAATCTAGTGAAGTACGTCTTATTGATTTGTAAGTACCAAAAATGTGATATTTGGATAACAATATTTTAGCCAATGAATTCACACATATTATTTAACTAGTAGGTATAAAAACATGTGACATATAGGAATAATCTTTATTCATGCATTTACTCTGTCCAATGTGTGTATGAATTTAAAACATTATTTAAACAATGATAATAACAAGTAAGTGTATTTACCAAATGGGTAAAGTATAAACTCATAATACAAAATATAATATCCATAAGTAAATGTAAATTTAATTAAATCAACATTATCTATAAATATTACATATTATACTCAATCATAAAAATAATCATAATCAAATTAGTTTATAAACCCAAAGTATAATCTTTCATTTTATTACACCTCTTGGGAGTTTTTATGCATGTATTTAAAGAAAATTATCCTTTACATTTTTATGAATTCATTACTAAAGAGTGTATAATTATAGGTACTAACTTGATATTTATTCATACCAGTTATAATGGTGTGTGTGGTCCTGAGTTCACATATAAGTATACAACATATATTTATACACTTTTCATAATATATATCCACTGATAAATATATATTTCTCTATCATGCTAAGGTATTTTCCCATTTACTTAAATACTATATAATTCAATAAATTTACATGAACAAGCATTTAAAATTAAATATGATCTCAACATTTCCTAAAGCACTAAATATATTATAAAATTTCAACAAAAAGGATATTGTTTAATTATGATAACAAAAAACATCTCATAATAGTTACCCTATTATTTACTTTGATAAAATCCTTATACTATATATGTATAAAAGGAAACAGAGTGAAATTTACCAAATAATCCATCAAATCCTAAAATTAAGTTATATGTTAATGGGGGCTTTTCATGTTATGTTGTGGAGCTAAAAGCTTCACCAGGATGTGAACAAGAGGAGTTGTAGAGGTTGCTGAGTTGCAGAACAAGTTGCAGGGCAATCGACATCAGTCTCATCAACCGATGTTTGTCATATTATAGTGCAGAGGCAACCAACCTCGATTATTAGTCGGCCGACATCGGTCAGGAAGGAGCCAATGTCAGCAACCTGCGTGTGCATGTGTTTGCATTCAGGTCGAGAACTAGTCTATTTTTGGATAGTCAGTTTGCATGTAAAGACTTATTTTAGTCTTGGAGCTGCATTTCTAATTATTTTAATTAAGAATGTCTAATTATTGTATGCATGAGATCTATATAATAGACTCAAGGGCTGTATTGTGAGTGGTCCTAGATAGCCATTGTGCTTGTAGAGAGAGCAACAATAGCTCCTCCTAGTTCCAAAGGGGTGTTGAGTGTGTATGATCAGGGGGAGTTGTAGGTTGTGCAAGTTCTGGTAGAAGATCCATCGGGGTACTGGTTGAAGAATCATAATGACTTGGTTAGGCAAGGACAAGGGTTCTTCAGGGTGTAGAGATATCTATGTGGTAAGTAAGGTTTGGTGATTTTTAGGTTGTTGTAAGAGCAGGGAGATCTACTTGGAGTATGGTTGTGTACTTGGTGTAATGGCAGCATTGTTACTGACTGGTGGAGGTGAACAACTCTGTGTTTGAGTTGATTGTTGTGACTGTAATTGAGAGAGTGAACTGTTGGAGGAGAATTACTGGTAAACCCTAGAAGTGTGGGAGCTCTAGAGGTGTGAGAAGAAGTGTGGTGACTTCTTTATTGTATTTCCTTCTAGATAAGTATTAATGCAATTGGCTATTGTCTCTCATATTCTATGTTGTTTCTAAATTTCTAGTTACTTATTCATTCTGGTTAAATTCTGTGTTTAGTTGCTTCTACAAAGGTAATCATGTGTGCTCTTGGAGAGCAATAGGATCCTAATAGATGGTATCAGAGTAGGTGGATCAGGTTGGTACCAATCTTGACAATTGGTATCAGAGGGTGGTTAAGTACACTAACAGATGGTTAGAGCATGTTAAGTGTTTTTTTGATTATAGGTCAGTCATAGGGGTTTCTGATTGAGTGGGAGTATAGCAATGGCAGAAGAAAGTAAGCTACGAATGGAGAAACTGAATAGCATGAATGGTCAATTATAGATTGATGGAAAGAAAGAGTAGGTAAAGAAAGGTTGCTAATTGGTAGAAGATTAGCGTGAAGAAAAGGAAGAAGCAAATGTTGGAGGTGTTGTTGCATAGGATGCTCTAGATAAAGTAGAATCTTGGATTATAGATTCTGTTACCTATTTCCATGCAACCCGAAATAGAGCATCTTTTCATGGATATGTCCAGGGAGACTTTGGAGAGATTTATTTAGGGGTTGGTGAGCCTTGCCAAATTATTGATGAAGGGGAAGTGAAGCTAAAATTGCAGACGGGAAACACACGGGTGTTGGAGGAGGTCATGTAGGTACCAATCTTGGAGATGAGTCTAATTTATTCAAGAAAGTTGGGTGATGAGAGATGCACAATAACTCTCACAACAGATGCACTTGAATTAGATGGTGGTAAGAAAGTAGGTATCCTTTATCTATCTATTTATATTACTAATTCACCTTCTATTATAGAGATGTGGCTTTGTAGGCTTGGTCACATATGTAAGAAGGGAATGCATGTTCTTAAGTGGAAGACAGATATCTTTGACAAACTTAAGAATTGGAAAGCCTTGGTGTTCATGGAGGAGATGACAAACAGAGATCAGCTGAGGGGACTGATTTATTTTGAGTAGGGTTGTGTTGATTTGGATAGGGTTTTGATTTAAGGTGAGCTTGCGGGTAAAAAGTCATCACTCACAGGAGAACACAGCTACCAGCATCGGTTAGGAGAAATTGACATCAAACATATAGGTACCGACATTAGTCATGTGTAAACCAGTAGAGCCAGTGGTGTTGGGTAGGTGAAGACCAACGTCGGTCAGGGAAAACCGATGTTGGCAGTCAGGGTCAATCATAGGGAATTGACATTGGTTAGGTGAAGACTGGGAGATGGCTGAGATCGGTCACTAGAATGGATGTTGGGCAGACAACAAGCTGTCAAGGTGTCTCAAACGCCCATGTGGAGGACTGAAATGGTAAGTGAACCTCATATGTGTTGTTCACCTTCTTTATACTACTTGTTGCCCACCGATGGTCAAGAACCAAAAAGACGTGAAGAGGCAATGCAGGTAAAATCTAGGAAATAGTGGGAGCATGGCATGAATTCTTCAGAAGAGAACCAAGTGGGAGATTTGGTAGAGTTGCTAGCCGGGATGAAAGCACTGAAAGACGAATGGATTCCTAGGTTAAAGAGGAGAGTGGATGGATACGTGAGACAAAAGGCTAGGGTATATGGTCTTGAGGAAGCTGTAAGACAGTGGTATAGGTTTGATAGGGGTATGACTAAGCATGGCTCTGGTCAAGGTCAATGTAACCATTGTGTTTTCTTTACCAGGTTGGATAATGGTTGTAACATTACCCTGTTACTATATGTGGTGTGGTTGCTTATTGTAGGGTCACACATGCAGGGAGTTTCTGAGCTAAAGGTAAAGTTAGTTTAAAGTTATGTCATGAAGGATTTGGGAGTAGCAAAATTCTTTGGCATGAGAGACATGGAAGATCACAAGTTGATTTTGTCTCCAGTGGGAGCTGATGTGAAGAAGGTGTTGGCAAGGTTCAATACACAGGATGCAGAACTGGTAAGCACACTAAGGGATGGACAGTTCAAGTTGAGCGTAGAATAGTGTTCAAAATCACATGAGGTCTGGTGTAGACCTGAGTTTTCCCAAGCAGTGGGAGTTGTCAGAGAGTTCAGAGCCAATTCAGGGAAGAAGCACTGGAAAGCATTTCAGTGGGTTCTCAGGTATTTGAGAGGGACCAGCAACAGAGATTCATGCTATGCAGGGTTAGGGACTTCACTACATGGGCTTGTAGGTCTGAATGTGGTAGGTTACTTTGATGACATGAGGTGCACCACAGGTTGTGTGGTGGTTGGTCTTAAGGATTGAGCTTGAAGAGGGATACAAGCCAGGAAACAAATTAGATGGTGTACAGGTACAGGTGTAGCTATTTATCTCCAAGTGGGAGATTATTATGTTGTGGAGCTAAAAGCTTCACCAGGATGTGAATAGGAGGAGTTGTGGAGGTTACTGAGTTATAGAAAAAGTTATAGGGCAATCAACATCGATCTAATCAATCGACGTCGGTCATATTATAGTGCAGAAGTAATCGATGTCAGTTATTAGTTGGCCGACATCGGTTAGGAAGGAGCTGACATCGACATCCTGTGTGTGAATGCATTTGCATGTAGGTTGAGAACTGGTCTATTTTTGGATAGTCAGTTTGCATGTAAAGACTTACTTTAGTCTTGGAGCTACATTTCTAATTATTGTAATTAAGAATATCTAATTATTGTATGCATGAGATCTATTTAATAGACTCATGGGCTGTATTGTAAGTGGTGCTAGATAGCCATTGTTCTTGTAGAGAGAGCAAGAGTAGCTCCTCCTAGTTCTAAAGGGGTGCTAAGTGTGTATGATCAGGGAGAGTTGTAGGTTGTACAAGTTCTGGTAGAAGATCCACAGGGGTACTGGTTGAAGAATCATAAGGACTTGGTGAGGCAAGGACAAGGGTTCTTCAGGGTGTAGAGATATCTACGTGGTAATTAAGGTCTGGTGATTTGCAGGTTGTTGCAAGAGCAAGGAGATCTACTTGGAGTATGGTTGTGTACTTGGTGTACTGGTAGTGTTGTTACTGACTGGTGGAGGTGAACAATAACTCTGTCTTTGAGTTGATTGTTGTGATCGTAATTGAGAGAGTGAACTTTTGGAGGAGAATTACTGGTAAACCCTAGAAGTGTGGGAGCTCTAGAGGTGTGAGAAGAAGTGTGGCAACTTCTTTATTGTATTTCCTTCTGGATAAGTATTAATACAATTGGGTATTGTCTCTCATATTCTTTGTTGTTTCTAAATTTCTAGTTACTTATTCATTCTGGTTAAATTCCGTGTTTAGTTTCTTCTACAAAGGTAATCATGTGTGCTCTTGGAGAACAGTAGGATCCTGACATTTCATACTCTTTCAAAATTTTAAGGTGTATCTATCAATTAAAACCAATACCTAAAACCAATTCTTTGAGAGTCATAGACTTATCAGTATATAACATAGTTTTTATAAGTGTTTCAATAACATGACCCATTTGACATATATCCACTCGACCTCAACACAATCATTCACCTATTATAAGATCTTATATGTTTAAAAACTCATAGTGCTTAACTAGTTTCTAAATGGATATTTAAATTATATCATTTCTCTCATAATAACTTATATGGATACATATCTTTCATACCGAAGCTCTAGGTAATGGAAAATGAATATAACCTATATGTATATATGTGTGTGTGTGTATATATTCTTTAATTGAATATGAAATATATGCATAGTCATAAATTCTTAATTTAAATGATTTTCAATTTCAAAATATATATTTGTCGATACTTTCACATTTCACAAATTGATCTCAAGGAAATTTTCATAAGGTTTAATCATATAAGTAAATCAAAATATCATTTTGAATGGACTTGATTATTAAGTATAATTCACGAGCAATAAAAAATTAAGTTTGAATTTTTGAATTCAAGTCTAGATATAACATTTTCAAGAATCAAATTTTAATTTCTAACTACATATATAATCAAGGGAATAAATTAAATAATCACTCATGGTCAAATAAATTCATGTGGCTTGATTCCCTCTTTCAAGTATGTGGATATAGGTCATAGTTAATCATTAAAGAAATGAATAAAATCCCACCTACTTATGGTGGAGGAAATAATTGTGATGTTTCCAAAGCATGGATTGTTAACTTGCAAAAGTATTTAAATTTTCATAACATGAGTTGAAATTTTAAGGCTCACATTGTTTCCTATAAATTGGTGGGTTATGCAATTTTATGGTGGAACCATCTTTATGCTATGAAGATAAATTATTGTAACATCCCCACAAGAATTTAATAGAATAATACATTATTATTTTTTAATATTTACATAACACTTATTATTGAATTATATTACACCACCAAAATTTAATTATTAATCTTAACATAATAAGTAAGTATATTAAACATAATTAAAAATTTATCAATAAAAATTAGTGATCACTAGCATCTTATGTAACATAACATAACTACATAAGAAACGGAAATATATTAAAATCTATCCATGGCTGGTAGAATAATACAACCACTATTCTCAATATACATTAATTAATAAATTACATTTTTGGTAGGCATTATGACTCAACATAAATACAACAATAGATATAATGATCCACACAGCTCAAGTCACTCTAACTCCAATATCTCTTATAATATCAAGTGTAGGCTCCAATAAAACTATAGTGGGGAGGGAGATCATCATTTGAGTAGTTTTCACACCAACCACGTACCATCAATCCCTCACACAATCCCCAAAATAAGGAATGTACCTCCCTTAATTAATGGTTAGATAGTGACGATGTGGGAATTTAGAGAGACATATAAGTCCTTGTGTGCTGTAAGATTTCTACTACATGATGTGTACCATAAATAAAATATGTTCTAACATGATATTGTACAAACATGTAAATCATATATATGAAGTGACGATGTCTATCAAAACATTAATTTGGATACAATTTTTAAATAATGATTAATATCTAGGGTCAATCAAATTTATACACACCACTTGATTGGATTACCTTCATCTGGCATTGGTTGTGGTAAGTAAGCTAGTGAAGTCTACCTTACTACTTAGTAAGTACCAACAATGTGATATTTGGTTATAAAAATTTTAACCAAAAGATTCATACATAATATTCCACTAGAAAGTATACAAACATGTCACACACAAGAATAAGCTTTATGCATACATTTAATCCATCTAATGTATGTATGAATCTAAAATATTACTTAAACAATGATCATAAAAAGTATGCTTATTTAATAAATAGGTAAAGTATAAATTCATAATATAGTATTTACTATCTACAAGTAAATGCAAACATAATTAAATCAACATTATCTACATATATTGAACACACTACTCAATCATAACAGCAATCATAATCAAATTAGCTTATAAACCCAAGTATAATCTTTTATTTCATTATACCTCTTGGGAGTCTTTATGAATGCATTTAAAGAAAATTATCCTTTAGTTTATTATGACTTCATTACTAAAAAATGTATAACTATAGGTATTAACCCCATATTTATTCATACCAGTTATAATTGTGTATGTGGTCCTAAGTTCACATATAAGTATACAACAAATGTTTATACATTTTTCATAATATATCCCCTAATAAGTATATCTCGCTCTGTCATGCTAAGGTATTTTCCCTTTTACTTCAATAATATACAATTTAATAACTTTCCATGAACACGAATTTAAAACTAAATAGGCTCTCAACATTTCTTAAATCTCCAAATATATTCTCAAATTTCATGATAAAGGACATTATTTAATTATGACAACAAAAATAATCCCATAATAGTTTCCTTTTCATTTCCTTTAATGAAATATTATATTATATATGTATAAAAGGAAATGGAGTGAAATTAAGCAAATAATCCATCTGATCCTAAAATTAACTTAGATGTTAATAGAGGTTTTCACTCTCTTTCAAAATTTCTAGGTGTATATATTAATTAAAACCAATACCCAAAACCAATTCTCTGAGAGCCATAGACTTATCAGTATATAAAATATTTTTTATAAGTTTTTCAACAATATGACCCATTTCACATATATTCACTAGACCTCAACACAATCATTCACATATTATAAGAGCTTATAAGTTTGAAAACTTAAATTAATTTACTAGTTTCTAGAGAGATACTAAAATTATAAAGGACTATTTCATATAGTTTTAACTTATAAACAATCCATATTTCCTAAAACTATAAAAAAATAAATTGGATTGTATCTGGATTAAATTGGACTATATCAATATTAAGTTGGACTTATTACAAATAACTCATATCTGTCTAATGTATTTTTGATAAGTCCAAATTATTTAAAATGATCATAAATAATTTATTCATTATTATTTGAAAACTATTATAAATAAATTGGACTTCATCAATAATTACTTGGACTTATAACAAATAAATCACATCAATATTATATATTTGCAATAAATCCAAATTATGCAACCATTCAAACTAGTTCACAAACCATGCATTTATAGGTATTATAAGACTTGGTAGTATATTTTTTATGGAAAAATAATTCATACAACAATCACATACTTGATCGATATGTGATTTAGAACCTCTGGGATGATTGGGATGCCATGTGTCATCGATTGATTTCATATTATCTTGGAAAATCTAGGGTGCCACATGAAAATATGAATAACATTTATGGATATGGATAAATCAAAGAACAAATCATAACGTACAAGTGGGAAATTTTAAGGTGTAAACTCTAAACACCTTTTTGCATACACAAGAATTTCAAATTGTATTTTGCAAAACAAAAAATCCAATATGTACTAAATTATTTGTTGTGAAAATTATGAAGACCTTTTTCTGAAGACCATTTTGAAGGATGAAAAAATGAAAAGTGGATGTTCAAACCAAGATGACTCTTTTTGGGCTACTTGATATCTTGGTAGTGTTATATGGTTGTGAATTTTAAGGTAGCAACACATCAGAGGTGAAATAGAGACAAATAAATAGGTTACAAAAGCATTTAATCACAAATAGTTTCAAAACAAAAGCCATTATACCATATGAGTTCATGCTAGCTAAGGTTCTGACCTTTCCAATGGATGTAGTGACATTGATCCATCTAATAGGTTACTTGAAGAAAGTGGAAAACATGGAAGGATGTCGTTGGCCAAAAATAACAGTGGAGGGAAAGGTGAATAGGAGGAAGAACACATGGGTGAAGCAAAATAACAAATGGATGGATAAATGGGACATTAAAATGTAGGATTATCCTAATACCAATGTGTAAATCCAAACATATGTCTGAGGAAAAGTCAAAATAGCCACATGGAGAAAATAATTAGGATGTAAAAGAGAATACTATGTCAAGAACTTTAATCACAAATGTGATATAGAGTAAAAGCACTATAAAGATTGGAGATAAAGTGGAAATCTAAAATTTTAATTTCCCAATTGAGAACCAGTTCACACCATTTTAGATGCAAAATAGGGAGATTGAAAGTACCCAAGGAGGAATGGTTAGAGAGGGTTTGTTAGTTTTACAAGTCCAGATTAGTGGAAATGAAATGGCAGTACATCATGGAATGTATATTCTATGAGGAAATTCGAAGTAGTTAGATTGATATCCTAAAAGGTGAAGCACTTGAAACTTTGTTTAAAGAGGAAAAGATAGAAAAAAAAATAGACTACTTGACTATAATTCATAACAAAAGATCCAATCTTAACAAAGAAATCAAGGAAAGGTAGAAGTTGTAGTGTGGGGTAGCTTGTTGGAATCATGTAAATTGGTTTTGGTCTTTAGGTCCCATAAGCTATTTGTCCTTCTGTAAATTATTAAAAACTTTCATTCATTCATTCAAATAGTCAAATTATATTAAATAGATCCATAATTACCAAAATACTGAATTATCCTAGTAAAAAATATAAAAGTCAAAAGCTAAAGTGTATTTCCAAAGACCCAAATGCGAAGTGCCACTAGAAATAAATTTAAATAAATTAAATAATAAAATATTATACATTCTCAAAAAATAAAATAAATTTTGAAAAAAAACATTCGTATTTCTCATTAAAAAGTTAAGGAAAACCATTTAAAATTTACCAATCTTTTTATCACTATTTTTGTTAGTGCCTAGTGGGATGATGCATTCAAAAAGTCTATTACAATGCCTTTCAAAAAACCAATGACAACAAGTGTATGACCTCTCCAATTTTTATTTGGTTTCCAATCATAGATGATACTATCTATGAGTATGGATGGTAAAGATGTGTTAGTTGGGTTTGGCTTCCATTTCTTATCCAAATATCCTAAATAAAATTTGGCTTCTTCTACATTTTTTTTCCCTGCATGAATTGGAATGAACCAAGCTAAATTGACCCTTCATTATATATCCCCATTTTTTTAGTATATCAATATTGATTTTATCTCTATCAACCCATACAGTGTAGTCCACTCCTATAAAATCATCAGGTTTGACAAAAAACATGTCTCTGATTTGCACATCTTAACTTGGATTAAATGTAATTCTTGTTCTTTTTCTTCTTGGACCAACATATGTATCTTTAGATGCCACTACAAAATCAAGCGTGATATCATGAACAATTTATTGTAGATCTCTATGCAAGGGTATGTCATGATGATTTTTAGGCTAAAACTCTCATGTTCACTCAACTTCATAATTGAACATGTCTTCTTTGATTATATCGTGGATGGTTTGGATGCAATATGTTATATCATTCCACTTACTATTTTTGTTCAAACCAAATTCATTGAATTGTTGTACATACTTATTCAAGTTATATTTAATTTCTTTTTGAATCTTTTTTCTAATTCTATCTAAGTCTTTAACAATAATTTAATCTTGAGACATTTCTTTATTTTTCAAGTCTTTGAAACATATTTTTATTATTACTACCTTCTGGAACATTTGGCTCACCATTTTATTTTGTTCCCCATAATGTAATCGATGGGGACCAATTTATATCTCTTATAGAGTTTTTACAATACATAATGGGCTTACCTTGCTCTATGTGTAGAAAGATATATTAACCTTTTGTCAAGCACAATATTTTTTTTCTTCCCTTCAGCTAGTAACTATTAACATAATCTTCAAAATACACTACCTCTTCAATCAAATATGGAATGAAGTTTTTTGTATTTTTATATATGTCTTATAAGTTTCCATCATCTCTACCACACTCCATACATCTTTCCTCTTTATACATTTAGATAGGTTTCCAAATGTGTCATCGATGTCCTCATGGGTATGTTCTACAAGTAGAAATCCAACCTTGACATCAAGGAAAACACCTCTATAGATAAGGAGAGGTAACTATTGCAAAAAATACCTATACAAAAAGACATGATTTTGTGAATTTTTTCATGTAACATTAGTTTCATATAAAGTTTGACATTTTTTTAATATAATTATAAATAAAAGTACCTATTCTTATTGTCCGCACAACAATTGTCAAGTTGAAGGTATAGCCCAGAAGGAAGTTTCTTGAAGGCACCAATTGACTGTGCTTCTTCTCTATGTTTCTTACATTCATGGTAGCAGTTGTTAGAAAAAAGTGCATCATAAAATGGATATTTTGAAGATCCATGTTTATATAGTAAAGAACCATACGTATATGGCACTATTGTTTATATATCCTTGAAGTACTTCTTTAATGAGGTGATGGTAAAGTTAGACCCTCTAAGAATGTATGATAAAAAAATGCCCATATCTACCTATACCATGACCATGTGTTATAATCCCTACCATTGACAAATCTAATATTTTTTCAATAACTATATTGATTTTTGTCACTATCCTCAACACAAATGGATTTTGATGTTCCACTTTATTATTAATGACATTGAATCATTCTTTAGGGTATTTCTCTAACATTCATTTATGTGTGTAATACATTTATCTTGTATAAAGTATCTGATTTGAGTGCACCATGAATTCTTGATCGACATGCTCTTCTTGATCTCTAGAGAGGGACCAAGAGCATTTATGTTGAGTCAACAAGATGAATGCTTTACACCTAGTGAATTCATAAGATGTGGCAATGGTCACATCCTAAAAAATATTTCTCCACATGTCATTGAATTTTTGCTAGGATATTGGCTCATACTCCATATTTGCTAGTTGTGCATTGATGTGGCACCTCATAAATTCTTGAGTGAAAGATGCTAAAAGATGTTAAACATTTTCTCATGAGATTTATATATCTAACTATAATGTTAGTCATGGAGAAACATATTTAAAATCATGCACTAATTGGTCCAACAAATCTTTAGATTCCATTGTCTTCTTATGTGGCTTTTGTCAAAATATCCATACATGGAATGCATTTCATTCCCCATTTTTGTGATAATTTTGAATGTCAAAAAAGTTACTTCTCTTTAATCCATATATTTTAATCCAAACTTCCAGATAGATCTTTGTACCCTAAAAATCAGTGCTAGTTTTGTTTTTATTTTTCTTGAAGAAACTGATAGAAAGGGCATCCAAGACATGTTGCCTCCTATCTATTATGGTGCAATCAATTAACTTCATCTATTCATATTTTTGAATCTCAAATGATGATCTTGACTAAAAACATTTTTTGGTGCAACATTTATCTTCATACATTGATGTAATCTCACTATCAATGCTTTCATCAAACTCCACTTGGTTGAGTGAATTATTTGGATGATTTCTTTTTTGGGTAGAGTATTTTTAGCAAAAAACTAATTTTTTTGTATTTATTTGTGATAGTAATGTCAAGAAAGGAGTGACTTAATTATATAAAACATCCCAAACATTTCTTGTTTATTTCTCCTTTGCTGTCATTTATGGTAAATTGATTGCTCTACAAGTCTCAGTGTGCACTATTTTTTTGGAAGGCCATCTAATGATATATGTCTCAATTGCCTATGTACTGCAAGTCTCAAAATTTCATATAACATGCCTTGTGTAAATTCATAATTCACTTTCTAACATTAGTACATGAATGCAACCAAAAATCTCCCCTAGTTGTGCAAATTTAACATAGCCAAAAGCAATTTTTTCATCATTTGCAAGAGTTGTACATTTATGCAATACATGTACCCTTTTCCCAAGAAATTTTTTTCTCAGCCTTTGAAATGTGGTAAGATAATTAATAGATCAAATAAATGAATCCAAACAAGGGTTTTCTTGTTGTAATGGTTGTATATACAAAACTAGGCATAAATTATTTTGACTTTGCTCCAGGTCATTGTCTATATAAAATTGATCTATGCCATGTTGTATCATTCTTGTGCTCCATATAGTAAAATTATCAACTAAAATGCCCAAATTATCACAAAATTTGTAGGAAATGGAAGTGTAGAGTCAGATCAAAATCTTTAATCACATTTACACTTACACATTCAATGGGTATTTCCTCATTATGGCATGTGGAAGTGAGATTTATGGCTTCCAAAGATTCGGCATCTTGACCCACCACTTTGTGTATTATTCCTTCACAAACAACCTTACCATTGTTTATGAGATAAACATAGCCTCCGTATTGTAAATCCATTGGTGTATGATTTTTTAGATGGACATTTTCAAAAGACATGAGAAGAGTTGTTAATCAGTTTATTTATAAAATTAGTCTAATTTACACCTGTATGTAGGAAAAAAAGCTCTAATTGTACTATAACATAAGCATGGAGATATGTTAATACCTAAAATTATTTAAAAGGTAATGTATAACATTTTTTTTAATGACACGGTTTATGTCAATCCAAAAAATTAATAGCTTTTAATATCATATACTTCATACTTTAATTCTTGCTTCATCCTACTTTGAAGGTATCTCCTAGGAGATAAATTTCAAACATGCATCATAGTAGAATAGCCATGTAGAAAAAATTAGCTAATTAAGTCAATATTCAACCATGTATTTTATTACAATAAAAAATGATAAGAGCAATGGGGGTTTTGAGAAAAATTATGGAAAATGATTAGATTCTTATATTTTGGGATCCTGTATTTTATTTTAACCTTTGTTGTGGACCAAAAGGTTTGAAGGTATCTCTTATGAGAAACTTTAAAATAGGTGTATGGGTACCCTTGAAGGTTTGAAGATAGTACTAGGTGATACCTTGAAGGGCCTTGTAATAATTTCAAGCATTTTTATGACATTAAACCTAAGACTTCATTTTTTAATAGTCAAGGATATGTGGCATGTAGCCACAAACCAACGATATTTTAACACTCAAAAAATATTTCAAGTTCACTAGGCAAGTGACTCTTCATGATTATGACAAGTGTCTATATCCCATTTACACAGATACTAATAGATTGAACTTCATGTATGAAATCTTATGGATATGTAAGTAGCATTGTGGTGCTGCAAGCCTCCCTCTGAACTTCCTCTAAAATTCTTGTTAAAAATGGGGTAAACTTCCCTAGGCCAATGGCATGCCTTTTAATTAAAAAAGTACCTTATTTCCTAAGGATAACAGTGATGACATGTGTCATCATTGAAAGGGACTAGGACTTCAAGTTTAAAGCCATGGTCATCCATGCGCTCATTCACTATGAGTCCATGATGAACCCAAATGTTGGCTTCAAGTTTGTGGCCACATTATTTATTCTCTCTCAATAGGATACATATAATTTTTGGGCCATGGGGAGGATACCTATGGTATGTGAGTGGGTAGTCAGTTAGGCCCTTGATTTGTAAGTACCAAGGTCATGAGGTTCAACTTTTCTAGATCTTGCATGATCTAAAAATTTTAAGTTATCCAAAGTAAATGTCTCCACATGAAAAATGATCAAAAGCATTAATTTTAATCATATTATAAAATAAGTAGTGGATAACTTCAAATTAATTCACTAGGCCTTAATATTGAAGAAGATAGAGGTAGAGTTATGTGTCACGAGGAAAAAGGTAACCGAAGTCAAGTTATTTAAGAGTAGCTTTCAGTTGACCAAGGGATAACATTCAAGACTCTTCACCTAGGCTAGTAGGATTCATCGACCACCACATAAAGTATATCAAGATAATGAGGCTAAGAAGAAACATGATGGTGATGATTGGTGAATGTGTTGATTAAGATAGTTGAGCTCAAGTTGATTCATATTTCTAGATGTATACTAGTGCTTTTATTGTTGTTGTTTTCTATGTGTCCAAAATAGCTAGCTTAGATAATTCACAAGCCCTAGCTAGGTGTTTAAACATTTTGATTGGGCCCTATTATTATATTTTGGTCTTCAAATTTTTTGTTCTAATAGTATATCTGATGGATTTTGGCCTTAAAAATTTCTTTCCAGTGTTGAAAATATTGTCATTGATGTCAAAGGTCTAGCATTATTAATGATAAAGGCCCCATGACATTTAATGGTTTTTTTAATATTCATATCTTGGTTAATGTGTGTTGATATTTATTTAATATTAATGAATATATTTTTTTTACATATAAGTCAAAAGAGGGCCCATGGAGAAGTAAAAGGGTCATGGGGTAAAAGACAAAAGAGGAATGACATGCATTTTCTCATGAAGAGTCATTTTGAGGAATTCTAAGAGTCACCATGTGAAGACAAAAGAGGGTATGAAACATTTTTCCATGAAGGGACACTTTGAGGAATATGAAAATTCACCAAGATAAAGACAAAAGAGGAAAGGATGCATTTTCTTATGAAGGGTCACCATATTACTTTTCAAATGCAAGGATACGAAGGGTCATGCAAGTTTGTCACCATTTTCCATGAGGATTGAAGGGTCAAAAATGGTTAATGCCAAAGATCATTTGGAAAGATATAAATAAAGGCTTGAGAAGCCATTTCTTATATGCAAGAAAGTGCATGGTTTGTATTTGTTCTCAAAGAGAGAAAAGCATGAGATATTGTAGAGTTCTATCATTTGTTGAGTAAGTAACATTGAGAGATAGTTGTGTTTTGTACACAAGAGGGGTTGGTGCTCTTGTGGGTTGGTGCTCACAAATATTTGTTGTGTTGGTGCTCAAAAAAGTGGTTGGTTCTTCTACAAGTTGGTGGTTGCAAACTTTTTAATTTGAATTGGTGCTCATTCATATACTTGAGATTGTTCTCCATGGTTTTTCCCACTTTGGGTTTCCACATAAAACTCTAGCATCTCTCTCTCTCTCTCTCTCTCTCTCTCTCTCTCTCTCTCTCTCTCTCTCTCTCTCTCTCTCTCTCTCTCTCTCTCTCTCTCTCTCTCTCTCTCTCTCTCTCTCTCTCTCTCTCTTTTGGTGCATATTATTATTTTAGTTTTATTACATATCTTGAGCATGTGATTAAGTGGTTAAAGAAAAGAAATCAGATTAAATAAAATATATATAATATACTAATTCACCCACCTCTCAATATATTTCATGCTTAATTATTGGTATCAGAGGAGGTTCCTTTCTAAAAAGTTTTACATCTTTAAGGTAGACCAGGAAGAGCATGATGGAAGGTTCACATTAAGGTTTTTCTACAAATAAGGCACCTTTGTTTGATGGGATAAATTATGCTTCTTGGAGCATAAGGATGAAGACTTATTTGATGGCCCTTGGATTCAACATTTGGCAAGCAGTGGTGGAGTAATATGAAGAGTCACATACACTTGTACCTACGCTAATAGAAAAGAAGGCAAGTGAAAATAATGATAAATCTTTAAATTCTATTTTATGTAGTTTATGTGAATAAGAATTTGTTAAAGTTATGCAATGTAAATCTGCTCATGAAACTTGAGTAAAACTTGAGAATATTTACAAAGGTGATGGAAAAGTTTAGCAAGCTAAGCTTCAGACTTTTAGAAGATAGTTTGAGAGTTTGAATATGGAAGAGGTAGAAAATATAGCAATTTATCTTTTTTGGGTTGATCACATAGTTAATCAGATTCAAGGTCTTGGAGAAAATTTAGAAAAAACAATTATGGTTCAATTTTTTTGAGATCTCCACCATTGAGATATGATGTAAAAGTTTTGTCAATTGAAGAGATGAACAATTTAGCCAAGCTAAAAATGGATGAGCTACATGGTATTATTACGGCATATGAGATGTAGACCAAACAAGAGAAACCCTCAAAGAGAGAAGCTACTTTAAAAACATCAAAGAAAGAGAAGGATAAGAATCAAGAATCAAGTGACAATTTTAGTGATGATGAAGATGACAATGGAGCTCTATTCATTCACAAGCTAAAAAAGGGCACAAGTAAATATCAAGGACAATTACCCTTTAAATGTTTTAATTATGGAAATATTAGACATTTTGTAGCTGAGTTCCCATATAAGGGTAATGGTGACAATGAAGAAGTAAAATATACATACAAGAAGAATTTCAAATGAAAATTCAAGAAGGGATTTGAGAAGAAGAGTTTGTATTCTAAAGATCCTAGCTCAGCTGAAGATAGTGGAGTCAGTGATTCAGAAGAAGAAGAGATTATATTCATGGACATATATGAAGATGCCTCTACAAGAAAAAGTATAGATGATCAAGAAGAAGAATAGGATGAAGCTGAAGTCAATCTAAAAGGAGAAATTGTTTGTGCCTTAGAAGAGCTAAAATATCTTGAAAAGAAGAACTGAACATTAAAGCTCTAGATCGAGAAAAATGAAAAGGAGTCAAAGGAAATGATTGAAGATCTATAAGCACACTTTTAAGAAGCCAAGAATAATAAAGAAGATATAATGACATAGTTGTAAGAAGTAAGTAAATAATGTGAAAGATATGTTATAGAAATTTATTCTTTAAAAATAGATATTGAGAAAATAAATAAAGTAATCAATGATAAATTAGCCAATGATTCAAAATTTGAGAATAACACTACTATGTTGAATAAGATATTAGAAAGTCAAAGATCAATGTCAGATAAGACACGTATCATATTTGAAAAATAGAAAGGGGAGGCCACCACTTTCACAAACAAGGAAAAAAGAAAGAGTTATGTTAAAGCTCTTATAAAAGAGGAAATAAAAAGGGAAGAAGTTAAGAATACATAGGATATCTCAAATAAATAAGGCTAGAGGGAATAGAGATACATAAGGAAATTAGGTTAGAGATACAAAAATATGTCTTATTTTTATGGTTACTATTTTTATTGTAATGGATAAGGTCATAAGAAAATAAAATGTCAAAAAAGGGCTAACAATTTCAGAAATAAGGAGAAGGAAAGTCATACAGAGTCAAGCAGAAGCCCAAACTCTTTTTCTCCTCTATCAGGCTTTAATGAAGAGGCCATAATATGTTACAAGTGAAACGAATTTGGACACATATGTCAATAATGTAGAAGCATGTTCAAGTCAATCAAGAAGGACTAGAGTTTCAAGGCTCTATTCATTGAGAAGAACTTTTAGACAGGTTCATGGCAGAAGAAACAACCAAAAAAATCTATGTTGGTATAAACAACTTTGCATGCAAAAAATGCAAAAAAGCCATGGTTCATTGATAGTGGATGTTCAAGGCACATGATAGGAGACAAGATCAAGTTCATAACCTTGAATATGATCAATGGTGGCATAGTGAAATTTGGAGATAATACTACTGCCAGAATTACCAAAAAAGGTACACTAAGTTTGGATAGTGGTAGAACTAAAACTAAAAATGTTTTATATGTAGAAGGTCTTAAGAATAATATTTTGAGTGTAAGTTAAATGTGTGATCAAGGGCCCACACTAAAATTTTATGTAGAAGGTTTTCAAATTAGGAGAAAATATTCAGATGTGTTGATTGCAGATGCTCAGAGAATAGGCAATAATTTGTATATGTTATTAGACATCAAAGGGCAAAGATGTTATTTGAGTCAGATTGAAGAAAGTTAGATATGGCACAGGAGAATGGGGCACATAAATTTTGACAATCTTATCAACATCAGTAAGAATTAAGTAGTCATAAATCTTCTAAAGATTACAAAGCCATCTGACATGCTTTTTGAACCTTGTTAGCGTGGGAAGCAGGGCAGAAGGCGGTTCCAAACAAAGACTACTCGACCACTCAAATGTTAGAACTTGTTCACACTGATCTATGTGGACCTATTAGAACTCAAATTACTCAAGGTGAGAAATATTTCATGTTCCTTATTGATGATTTTTCACTTATGACTTGGGTAATGTTTTTAAAGAAAAAATTATAAGCTTTCAGAAATTTCAAAGCATTCAAAGCATTAGTTGAGAATGAAACTAGTTTAAAGACTAAGTGTCTAAGATTAGATCAAGGAGATAATTCATGTTAGATCAATTTATTGATTTTTTTGAACAGCATGGAATAAAGAGCTATTATTCAGCAACCAAAACTCTATAGCAAAATAGAGTAGTTGAATGGAGAAATAGAACAATTCAGGAGATGGTGAGGACAATGCTAAATGAATCCAAGATACCAGATAAATATTAGAGAGAGGGAGTTGCTATAGTATTGCATATTCATAATAGAGCATTATTGTGATTTAATAGTGACAAGAACCCTTATGAGCTATGGAAAGACAAACTAGCAACAATTGATTATTTTAGAGCTTTTGGTAGCAGATGCTTCTTAAAGAGAACTGATAAAAAACTTGGTAAGTTTGAATCTAGAGTAGATGAAGGTATATTTCTTGGTTATTATTTAAAAATTAAAGCGTATAAATGTTATAACAAAAGAACCAAGAAAATTGTTGAAAGTAAAAGTGCCAAGATAAAATAAGATGGAACACAAAGAATCAATGATCAAGTAGACATTCCCTAAATCATTGAAGAGAAAGATTTTGAAGAATCAGATGAAGATGAGAAGAAGGAGAAAAAGGACACCAAAAACCAATCCAAATATGTCCAAATAAATCATAATGAAAGTGACATCATGGGGGACATAAATGGATAAATTCACACCAAAATAATGATGACAAGTAAATATGAGCAAGTTAATTTCTGTTTGTTATCCAAATTTTAGCCTAGAACTTTTTTAGAAACTAGACATGATAAGCATTGGGTTAAGCCAATGGATGAAGAATTAAATCATATAAAAAATAATGATACTTGTGAATTAGTGCCTAGACCAAAAGATAACAATGTGATAAGAATAAAATGGGTGTATAGAAATAAGTTGAATGAAAATGGAGAAGTGACAAGGAATAAATCAAGACAAATATGTAAAGGATATGCTCAAATTAAGGGAATATATTTTGAATAAAATTTTGCACTAGTGGCAATGATAGAGGCTATTAGAATGTTTCTTGAATATGCAGTGTTTAAAAATTTCAAAGTGTTTTAGATGGATGTCAAATCTACCTTCCTAAATAGGAATCTAGAAGAAGAGGTCTACATTGAGCAGCCTGAGGGATTTATTCTCTAAAATATTAGAAGCCATATATGAAGATTGAAGAAAGCATTGTATGGAATGAAACAAGCTCCCAGAGCTTGGTATGTATGACTTGATAAGTACCTTCAGGATCAAGGTTTCAAGAGAGGATTTACTGACAATAATCTCTACATCAAAATAGAAGGTGAGCATCAATTGATTATTATGGTATATGTTGATGAAATCATTTTTGGAGGAAATATTGAAAATATGACAAAAGCCTTTTTTGATAATATGCAAAAAGAATTTGAGATGTCTATGCTTAGAGAATTGTCATTTTTCTTAGGATTGTAAATATTTTAATCAGACAAAGAAATTTTCATATCTCAAAGTAAATATACCAATGAAATGTTGAAGAAATTTGGTTTTGAGGATTGTGCACCAGCTTGCACACTAATGTGTATAGGAAGTAAGGTGAGAAAGGATGAAAATTCACCTATTAAAAATCAATCTTTGTATAGATCTATGATTTCTCATCTTCTATATTTTATAACATAGAGGCTAGACGTCATGCATATAATAGGTATGGTTTCAAGATATCAGTTAGCTCCAAAATATAGTCATGTTCAGTTGGTGAAGAGAATATTTAGATATATCAAGGGGACATCGGATTATGGATTGTGGTATCCCACAGGTAGAGATTTCACTTTAGTTGTTTATATAGATTTAGATTGGGTAGGTTGATTGGATGATATAAAAAATACAAGTGGAGGATATTTCTTCCTTGGTGATATCTTAGTATCATGGCTAAGCAAAAAGTAGAATTTAGTATCACTTTCTATAGCTGAAGTATAAAATATTGCAATGGTATTGTGTTATACTCAAGTGCTTTGGATGAAGCAAACTTCGGAAGATATCAAGGTAAAATATGATGAACCTATTTCTATTATTTTTGACAACACAAGTGTTATTAATATTTTAAAGAATCTAGTGATACATTTAAGAAAAAAAACATATTCCCATCAGATATCAATTTTTGAGAGAGTAGTTTGTAGATTAATTGGTTAAAATACAATATATCAGTACTATAGAGTAAATTGTAGATATTTTCACAAAGGCACTACCAAAATACATATTTGAGTATCTATAGAAGAAGTTGGGAGTAATCTATTTTACTTCCTACAATTGAGGTTTAGCATCAATTGAGGGGGAGCTAAGTGTTATCTCTAGGTAGGCTCTTTGCCATTGATGTCAAAAGAGGAGAAGAATAAAAACAAGTATAGGTATAGCTACAAAAATAGGTAGAGGTTATTATAGTAAGGGGAGTTACTATATGTTTTTCAAATGGTGAGGTTGCCATCAATCACAAAGGGGGAGATTGTTGGAAATATTATCATTGATGTCAAAGTTCTATCATTATTAGTGATAAAGGGCCCCATTTAATTTAATGGTGTTTTTAATATTCATATATTGGCTAATGTGTGTTAATATTTATTTAATTTTAATGAATATATTTTTGATTGCATATAAGTCAAAAGAAGGCCCATGGATAAGTCAAAGAGTCACTGGTTAAAATAAAAAAGAGGAATGGGATGCATTTTCTCATGAAGATTCATCTTGAGGAATTCCAAGAGTCACCATGTGAAGAAAAAAAAGGGTATGGTTTATTTTTCCATGAAGCAACACTTTGAGGACTATTAAAAGTCACCAAGAAAAAGACAAAAGAGGAAATGATGCATTTTATTATGAAGGATCACCATATGACTTTTCAAATTCAAGGATACAAAGGGTCATGCAAGTTTGGCACCATTTTCCATGAGGATTGAAGATTCACAAAGGGTGCATGCCAAATGTCATTTAGAAAGCTATAAATAAAGGCTTAAGAAGCCATTCGCTATATGCAAGAGAGTGCATAGTTTGTATTTTCTTATGAAGAGAGAAAAGTAGGAGATATTTAAGAGTTCTATCATTTTTTGAGCAAGTAACATTGAGACATAGTTGTTTTTTTTACACAAGAGGGGTTGGTGCTCCTATGGGTTGGTGCTCACAAATATTTGTAAGGGGTTGGTGCTCATATGGGTTGGTGCTCATAAATAGTTACTGTGTTGGTGCTCAACAAAGTGGTTGTGCTTGAAAACTTTGTAATTTAAGTTGGTGTTCATTCATATACTTGAGATTGTTCTTCATGGTTTTTCCCACTTTGGGTTTCCATGTACAAATCTAATGTGTCTCTCTCTCTTGTGTGGTGAATATTATTATTTGAATTTTATTGCATATCTTGAACATGGTATTAATTGTTTAATGAAAAGAACTCAGATTAAGTAAAAGATATATAATATATTGATTTACCCCCCCCCCCCCCCTCTCAGTATATTTCTTGCTTAATATTCAGGACTTTCGATCTTCAAAATTTTCTGTTTGCATTTTTCACATAAGACATTATGTGCAAAAAAATGTTTTGAATGACTTCTACAAATAAGAGTGGATCCCCCCTTCAATTTATCTCCTAGGAACATTTAAAATAGGGTCAAAATTGTATTTCTCCTTCATGAAAGGAGTATAATTTTCCTTTACATAGAAGGCACACTTGATGCCTTGAGTGAAGCTATCCAAGATATGAAGGGGCACCCAAAATTACTTTGAAGTTTCACACCTATAAGTAGATAGTAAACTAAAAACATGTATATCATATATAACATAATTCAAAATCATGTATGGTATCCATATAGGCATTAGTAATAACCATGTATATTGATCATAATACATTCAACTAGATCATGACTAATTATAAGTATTATCAATCCTTGGTAGCTATATCTATATATCAATCCATATCACATTGATGAGATATAATATGGTTGATTAAGATAATCAGTAAGAATAAAAATTTCAATGTAATTAGTTAACACCAATTATAATTCAGAATAGTGAGTGTAATGCTAGTGACTATTTATAACAAGTTAATAAAAATAAATTTAACTTACATACCTACACATCAAAGATGGTAATATTCTTTGAAGGATAAAAAATTCTCACTCAATAATAATGTAAAGAATCATATAAATAAAATATCAAGAGAACAATAGTGTATGTCCATTAAATAAGTGATAATCACCAACATATACAATTAAGGTTGTATGATATGATAATGAAAATAAAACAACCATGTAAGTACAAAAAAAATTAATATGAAATGAAACATGTTCAATTATTTATTTAATTAGCATGGATTTATGTTCTAATAAAAAAATGTACATGGATATATAAAATATATGGTGTTGTAAAGAGACTACCAAGGCCACATAATAGATAAAAATATAATTAAGTTGTACGTATAGACACATACTTGAAGGCTAAATTTATTCCTATATTAAGGCTACTAAACAGATGAGGAAAAAAATTTATAGATTAACACCAACCTATGTTTATATCCATTTATTGGAGTGACATAATGATTTACCAAAATAATATCAACATGTGACTTAACAAAGGTTGTCTTAATCGATGGGTGACTAAATTTTTTAAATGAGATCATTGATAAACAAACCAACTACATCTCAAACCATAGTATAAATATTTGATACCCCCATTAAGAATTCATGATTTCAAAAACATGTGAAAATACCATCCATGGAAAATAATTATCAGGCAAAGGAACCCTATAAAGTGGGGCTTACATCCCCTTGTTCTTATAGATACTTCATCATATATGTCATCAAGATAGATAATTACATCCGATGTAGGATAAAAAACACTCGTAGTTGAGATATAGTATTTGATGTCAAAGCCAAACATTACTTTATTTATTGTATCTTATAAAAGAGAAATAATTAATCAGAATATCCTAATAATAATAGGTGCAACTCCTTTCATAATATATTAAAACATGGTCTACGACACAAAAGATGAGGAAATTTAAAGGAATTGTTTGCAAAACTCCATTTAAAAACTCATTAAATTGTGGGTAATAGCATAGAGGGTTAATATGCACTAATTTTATTAGGATATTTATAATTATTACTCTTACAAGTGATAATAACATAAAATGGTTTGTAAGATTACGTGCCTAATGGTCAGTCTCTTAAAGAACCATGATTAGTCTTTTCAATGTGATGAAGATTTTTTTTAAAATGATATGGAAGATATCAACAATGATGAACCAAGGATATTTCATCTTATATACCACCAAAAACCCATAAATAATAAGTTTATTCTTTTGATATATAGCGAACACTAATAAATAATACAAAAAAATTCCTGATGTAGGCATATAAACATGGCCTTTTTAATCCATTAGGTAGATTATTTATGGCTGAAAAAATTGAATTAAGTTAAATCATCATGGTAAAATTCAAATATATACCCATTACATAAAGATGATTTTATATTATTTAAATCATTAAAATAATAATTTACTTAAATGTAAAAATTTATATTACCACAATTTTTTCTTAATGTATAAAATCAATATTACCAAAACATTACTGCAGTCCACTACTTGAAGCTATTTCTTTTCAAATTAACTCAATTATGGTAAGATTATTATGAGTCTTTTGTTACCACCAAAATGTATGATTTTGGAAGAAATGTAATTAAGCATACCATAAGTTATAAAAAAAACTGATTAGATCTAGAGATTACAAAATAAGAATACACTACAAAGAAAAATATTAAATAGGATCCAAGATAAATTATAATTTTTTGTCATAGCCCAGATGACATGATATCAACCCCAATTTTGGATTTTCCTATCATACAATACTAGATCCCATTATATCAAATCATTTTCACAATTAGGCCCTCTATAATTAAAAAATCCATCCATCTTAGGTATGACAATAGGGGAGGATCATGTGGATACCTAAATTTTATTATCACTCTGTTGTCTTTGAATTTTGGTTATAGTGTATGATTTCCCCCAAATCTATTCATGGTGCTCCTATACATGAACCATTTCATATTTTCATCAAGAACTTTGGGTCTTTGGAATTTTTTGTTTGGAGTTTTCGCATTGGACATTTTGTGTAAACAAATGTTTTAAATGACTGCGTGAGTAAGAGTGGATTCCCCCTTCAAGGTATCTCCTAGGAGCATTTCAAATAGGGTCAAGAGTGGGTTTCTCCTTCACATGAGTACAATTTTACTTTACATGGAAGGCAGTAATAGATGCCTTGGATAAAGTAGTTAAGTACCCTAAGGGCTTTTTGAAAGTACTTTGGGATTCTTAATAGTACTGT
Organism: Torreya grandis; assembly: GCA_037957365.1. Classification (NCBI taxonomy): domain Eukaryota; kingdom Viridiplantae; phylum Streptophyta; class Pinopsida; order Cupressales; family Taxaceae; genus Torreya; species Torreya grandis. Next base: position 1,257,296 of record JARHVA010002286.1, on the reverse strand, counting down.
AAGGGATTTTTCAAAATTGAAAGTATCCTAAGGGATTTTTTGTATTGTATTTCAAGGTATCTCCTAGGATATACCTTCAACATGCAACTGATTGTAATTTTATTTCAAATTATCTTCTATGAGATTCCTCGAAGGGCCTTGGAATACCTTCCATATTACATAAAAAGTTCCTTGTAATGGATATGATATAAAATTTACATCTGAACTCGGACCCTTAGGAGAATAGGTTCTAAGCTTCTCCCAGTGGAGATATAAAATAGAAACAAACCTAGGCTATGGGTCACCTATGTTGGGGATAAACTTATGAAGTAGGATGGCTTCATATTTGATTCTCACCTAAAACTAAAACTAAGCCTAGTGATTCATGAGAAAATGGTTATAAAGAGGATAAGTACTCCAAAGAAAGATAACATGGTGATGCACCAAAATTATAGGTCGATCCTTCCTATTTGACCCAAAGAAAACTAATGAAAAAATAAAGATGGAGCTCAAAAAACAAATATCTATTACACATCCATGTGGAGGCTCACCAAATGGTTTAAGCTAAGGGAAATGAAGGGATAGGTCTAAAACATACACTAACCAATCTCAATATCCACATGTGGACTTTTAACCAAAAGATATAGAGCACAAAACATAATGTATATGAGTAGATGAACTAGTAACTAGGTGAGATAAGTTCAAACTATATCCTAATAGTGAAATTAAATCACAACCTTCTATTACATAAAGAGGTTACAAATTCTATCTTGGTAGAGTCTGGTCTCACCAAGAGAGGGAAGTAAAAAAATATGGAGAAGTACTGTATTTATTGCAATATGATGGTATTCTTCTCTTACAATAATAATAAATATGAACTCACCCTCCAAATCTGATTACTTGGTCATGTAGGCTCCATGGAGTGGATGAGCAAGTTGATCCTAATCTTGTTGAAGCTAAAGTTTGTGCTTTGAATTTAGCATAACCTTGGCATCTTCCAACTAAACTAGGTACTTGATAGGGTATCCTCCTACCAATACAAACATTAAGAAATAGGATTTTACCTTACTCTTACATATTGGTGCTACTTCATCATGATCTTTGGGCATAATCTGATCATAATCCCCTTAGAGAGTAATAGTTCCTACTCCCTAATTTATGAATAAGTCTCCCAAGACTTTTCTTGAATATCATGCTTATGTGGAAAGATCTATTCATCTTTAAGGTCTCTCTTTATGACTGTAATTTCATCCTCCACCTTCTATATAATAGGATTCTAACCCAAAAGGTATATGTTGGGAAGGTGAACAAATTCTCCTTGATTTTAGCTAGTGAGAATGTCTTTCCAACTATGGAAATTGAAGGATTCTTTTTGGTGGCTCTTGAGGTAGAAATAAAGAGTCTTGGTACTCTTGTACATGAAGTTCACCAAAATAGGCTATGGTAGCTCGATCCACTGCTTGTATGACTATTATTGCTTGGTATAATCCTTTCATGGATATGGCTGATTAAACATACCAAATAACGATGATTAGGCACTAGACTAATCAAACTAGTTGATAGATGCTTGGAGTCACCATTGATGTTTGCTGAATGACTGAAAGGCTGATATGTAGAATAATAACACCAATAATTCTTTTGATAATTTAATATTTTGTCCCATTAGGCATGCCAAAAAATATTAGAGATTTAAATCACACCCTTGGGAGAAGTGGTTTTAAGGCTTCTCCCAACCCAACTATAAAATGGGGACAACCTCAAGATGTGGGTCACCTTTGTTGTAGCTGAACCTCTAGACTAGGCCAACTTTCTCTTTGATGCTCACATAAAACCAAAACTAAGCCTAGTGCTTCATGAGAAAAGGGTTAGAAAGGGGGTAATGGCTCTTAATAAAGCTAATAGGGTGATGCACCAATATTACAGGTCGATCCTCCCTGCTTGACCAAATAACACTAGTGAAATAATAAAGATGGGACTAAAAAATGAGCTATCTATAAAACATCCATGTGGAGGCTCAAAAAATGATGTCAACTAAGAGAAATGAAAGGGGAGGTCTAAAAAAGACTCTAACAAATTGTAGTATCCACATGGAAGATTTTGACCAAAAAATACAGAGTACTAAACACAACCAAAGCATTAAAAACAACATAAATGAGTAGATGAACTAGTAAATAGGTGAGATAAGTACACATTATTACCATAAAAGTGAAATCAAAACACAACATTCTAGTACTTTAAGATGTTACAAATTCAATCTCGGTACATTCTGGTCTTACTAATATAGGAAACTGAGAGAAAGATAGAGAGAGATCATATAATCAACTAATTTTTTGATTATATCTATTTTGGTAGAGAGACCTCTATATATAGAAAATAGAAAGAGGAATTTATTATTTAATAACCAAAGAGTTTCCATCTTTTGAGGTGTCACCATTATGCTTATGGTCAAATAATAACAAATGATCTTGAAGGAGATATTTATGGTTAACCCTGAAATGAGCCATGGATCAAGCAAATCACACTAGAATACAAGAGTTTATCCAAAATGGTAACCCGTAATCTAGCTAGAAGTGAACACTCTAACGACTTTTCAAATTCCCAAGCTTGGTTCTATTGATCTTCCACCAATTTTCATCTTCATATCTTCATATTTGTAATGGACATGTCATGCCTTGATTTTAATGGTGAGTTGTCAAAGGTCTTATCAGGAATGGTCTTCTCACTTCTTTGGGTTTTGATTTTTTTTTGGGGTTCTATGTCTCATAGACTATTTTTTGTCTCATGGATGTTATCTATCTATCTATCTATCTGTCTATCTATCTATCTATCTATCTATCTATCTATCTATCTATCTATCTATCTATCTATCTATCTATCTATCTATCTATCTATCTATCTATAAGTACCTATTTTATGTCTTGTGTCTTAGACCAAACTATCTATAGACAAAAACCAATCTAAGGATATTGGTTTTCCTATATATCTATAGGGCATTATGTTCAATGGTTGGCCCTAATTGAGTTAGCATCAAGATATATTCTTTTGGAACCATTGGATCTTGATATCTAGTTTGACATAGACTATGGGTCTCTGGGACCCACCAACATGGGCTTGGCTTTTCAGTATTCTATTTTATTAGAGTCATGATCTCACTATTCCACTCATACCATCCAAAAAAATTTCAAATCAATAATCAATAACTTTGCCTATTTCCATACATCATGATTATTATACATTAGGCATAAGTTTGATATCTAACCATGGTAACTTTTTATTTGGTAAGAATCCTGATGCACACTATTGAAATTTGTTTTTGAGATATTTCCCAAGAGATGCCTTGAACATGCACATGATTAGGAGTTTCCTTTCAAGGTATCTCCTAGGAGATACTTTGAAGGGCCTTGGAATATCTTCTTTGTTGATTAAAATAGACTTGATATAATGGTGGCACCTTTTTATTTGGTAAGAATGCTGATGCAGTTGATGTATCTCCTAGGAAATACCCTGAACATGTGCATGATTGGAATTTTCTTTCAAAGTATCTCTTAGGAGATACATCAAAGGGAATTGGAATACTTTTTGTGTTAATTTCAATGGTCATTACAAGGGATTTGATATAACCATGATAAATTTTTATTTGGAAATAACCCTAATGTATACTTTGAATTTTATTTTGAGATATCTCATAAGACCTTATTTATTGACTTCTTAGTTTAAAATTTGGTATCTTGAGCCCAATTTTACGTTAGATTGGTCCTTTGATTTATGTTTTAATATTAATTCCTCAATTCATTTATTAACCCCTTAACCTCTTATCCTATGTTTGTTCATAATCTTGATCTATAATTAAACTCCCTTGCATCTTATAGGATCAAATAGTTTTCACTTCATCACTAGACCTTGAATAGATGGAGTGAGGTATCCCTGAGTCCAAAATCAAATAGTATGCATCTCAACTAATCAAAAAACTCTTGTTCCGTTAATGCATCTTGATCAAATAGAGAAAGAAGAATCTCAAACAAAAAATAAACATCATGTAACTCAGACAATCTAATGGTCCATGTTGCATCACCAGAGGATGATCCAATGGAGTGAGGCATAATTGATAAGTCAAAAGGATATAGAATGCCCAAACAAATAACAATTGGCATCCTCTCATTCAAAGACTAAAATTAAACAAGCCCCACTTGATAAAGTAACCAATCAATATCAGGACCCTAGATCATGATCCTATAGATGAATCATATTGTCATAAAGCTTGGCATGAATGTCTTAGCCTAAAGTTTACATTATGCTTATGAAAAGACAACCCTGATTAAAAAATTCTAAAACATGCATCTCGAATAATCCAAAAACTCTCCTTGCATCATTTGGAATTTATCCAATGGTGGGAAAAGATCCTAAGGAGGTATTTTAATACCTATAGCTAAGTAACCAAGGGAAATTATGAAAAATTCCATGAAATATTCAAAATGATACCACATAGTCTCCACTCAAGTAAAAGAAGACAAATTAGTAGATCTTGTGGGCATGAAAGCCCTAAGGTTTAAAATCAAAAGTCTAAATAAAATCCAAGGCATGTATAAGACAAGATATTGTATATATACTACCACTAAATCTTCAAAACCCTAGAACCTACATAAAATTAACTCAAATGAACCCAATTGTTTACAATTTGATTAATAGAGAATTGGACTATGTTTCTAAGCATAAGAGAGATTTTATAGAGACCATTTATAATATATTATGAGTAAATTGTAAAAGATAAACCTTGAAAACTCATAGGTAAAAACAAGGAAGAAACTGAGTTGTACTTGTTAATAAACAATGAAAGAGTCTTTAAAGATACTAAACTAGACCTCATAGCCCTAAATATCCTAGGCATTAGGAACTGGTCAAAAGTCTTCTTATCATATTATAATACCTTCAAACATGTACAAGAGTGGATTTCCCCTTCAAGGTTCTAAAATGGGGACAAGAGTGGATTTATCCTTCATGTAAGGTGTACAATTTTCCTTTACATGTAAATCACTACTAAGATGCCTTGGATGAAGCAGTCTAGATTATGAAGATATACTATGAGAAGATAGAAATATATCTTGGTCTCCTTACATATATTGATTTGTTTCTTATGTTTTAAGAATAAATGTTTTGGGGCCTTGGGTGAAATTTTTGTGTTGCACCTTCAATGTGTTTTGGTGTTTGAGGTTAGGAATTGTGTGATAAGCCAAATGAAAGACACATGGTTATCTTAGGGGACTCTTAAGACTTTTTTCAAGGATTGAAATAATATTTCACCATTTTACGTATCAAAAAGGATGGTGAAAAAGTGGAAATTTGGTTGGGAGTCTGAGCTAGCATCTATGTTGGACACATGGTGGGTCTTTGGGGTTTTATTTATTCAGGGCCCTTTTTGGATATTGCCCCACTTATCTTTTGGTGGGCAAGGTGGGAAGATAAATTGATGGCTCAACCACCTAGATTTGAAAAGAGAAGTGATTACATGTGGTAGATCATTGGGGATTTTAAAGATCTAATCTATTTTTTAATATTTCATCACTTACCTTTTAGGTGGGTAAGGTGAAAAATGTCCCCAAAAGCCTAAAAAGCACCAGAATGAGAAGTTTACTTATATAAATACATGTGTTACAAGGATGATTTCCCAACAAAAAAGAAAAATTGTGTGCCTTCTCTCTCTTTTATAAAAAACAAATAAGCTCAAATGACTTAAAGAGGGTAGTTAGTAATTAGCCATTAAGCTTCAAAATATCATGTTTTCAGATGATCATGGTTTTACCTTTTCCAATGTTGCTATGAATTATTGCTTGTGTTTATATAATAGCTTCAATGGACATGCTTAGGTTATTTCAAAGGTATCTCCTTGGAGATACCTCGAATGGCCTTAAAATACATAAAATTTTAATTTTGAAGCTCCTTGGAGGGGATTTGATATAACCATGAAACCTTTTTAATTGTCAAGAACCCTTATGCATATGATTGAAATTTTCTTTCAAGGTATCTCCTGGGTGATACTTTAAACATGCACATAATTGAATTTTATTTCAAGGCAGCTCTCCTAGGAGATACCTTGAATGGATTTGGAATACCTTCTATCTATCTGGAAAATGACCTTGCAAAATATTTGATATAAATATGACAACTTTTTATTTGGTAAGAACCCTGATGCACACTATTGGAACTTTCATTCAATATCTCTATTAAGAGATACCTTGAACATGCACATGATTTGGAATTTAATTTCAAGGTATCTCCTAGGAGATAACTTGAAGGGCCATGAAATACCTTCTATGTTGATTGAAAAGGTCCTTGTAAAGGATTTGATATAATAGTGCCACCTTTTTATTTTGTAAGAACTCTGATGCACATGAGGTATCTCCTAGGAGATACCTTAAACATACACATAATTAGAATTTTCTTTTAAGGTATTTCCTAGGAGATACCTCAAAGGGGTATGGAATACCTTCCATGTTGATTTTAAATGTCCTTACAAGAAATTAGATATAACCATGACACCTTTTTATTTGGTAAGAGCCTTGATGCACACTAATGGAATTTTCTTTGGAGTTATCTCTTAGTAGATACCTTGAACATGCACATGATTAGAATTTTCTTTCAAGTTCTCTACTAAGATATACCTCAAGGGAATTTTAAATACCTTTATTTTTGATTTCAAATGTCCTTACAAGGGATTTGATATAACCATGGCACCTTTTTATTTGACATGAATCATAATGTAAATGATTGAAATTTTCTTTAGAACTATCTCCTAGGAAATACCTTAAACATTAAGATGACTAGAATTTTATTTCATGTATCTCCTAATAGATACCTTGAGGGTCCTTGTAATACCTTCCATTATAATTTTAAATTTCCTTTCAAGGTATTTGATATGATGATGACACCTTTTTATTTGGAAAGAACCTTGATGCACACTAATGGAATTTTCTTTGGAGGTATCTCTGAGGAGATAACTTGAAAAACACATGATTCAAATTTTAAAGTTCAAGAAAATTCTAAACATCATGCAACTCAAATGATCTAACGGTCCATGTTACATTTATAGAGTATTATCTAATGGAGCAAGGCATAGTTGAGAAGTTAAAATGATATGGAAGCCCTAAACTACTGACACTTGACATCCTCGCATTCAAAGACTAAAAGTAAATGAGCCATGCCTGATAAAGAAACCAATCAAGAGAAGGACCCCAAATCATGATCTTATAGATGAAGCATATTGTCATAAAGCTTTGCATGGATGTCTTAGCTTAAAGTTTATATTATGTTTATGAAAAGATATCCTTGATTCTAAATTTAAAATACTTGCATCCTAAATGATCTAATAACTCTCATTGCATCACTGAGAATTGATCCAGTGGGGAAAAAAGATTATGGGGAGGTATTTTATACAATGGCTAAGTAACCAAGGGAAATTATGATAAATTCCATGAAATATTTATAATGATGCCACATAGTGACACGCAAGTAAAAGAAGACAAAATAACATATCTTTTTGGCACAAAAATGCAAAGGTTTGAAATGAAATGTCTAAGTAAAATGTGGGGCACGTATAAGCTGAAAGCCTATATATATCCTACCAATAAACCTCCAAAACACTAGAATATGAATAAAAGTGACTTGAATGAACCTAATTATTTACAATTTGATCCAAAAAGAACTTGATTGTGTTTTTGAGTATAAGAGAGATTTCACAAAGACCCTTTACAATATATTATGAGAAAATTACAAATGAGAAACCATGGTAGCTCATAGGTAGCAAAAAATGGAGGAAACTAAGCTTTACTTGCAAATTCACAATGAAGGAAGAGTCTTCAAAAGTACTAAACTATACCTCACAACCCTAAATATCTCAAGCATCAAGAATTGGTCAGAACTCTTATTCTAAATGTACCCTTCAAGAATTATTTCCCATTAAATTTGTGAGCCTAGGACTACCCTTGAAAATGGGTATAAATGCCTAGTTTCCAAATTCATAAAAGTAGAAAGGATTTTATAATCCATGGATATCTTCTACATGACTACAACAAAGATAAACATCAATGACAACCAATCAACTAATCAAGTGAAACCAAGCAATGTAATTCAATTATTTTTAAGAGAATAACAATGATGATCAAATTTCATTAATCATTTAGAATTGAACTACATACATTATTGTTCTGAATAACATACAATCTACCACTAGGTAAGAAATCTCTGTTATAAAATTCTCCCAAAGCTTACTAATGATTTTACAATAGAAATCACTTTGACACTAGAGAAAATTACATAGGAATAAACTCTTTGAAGCTATATCTCTCAACTCAAAAATATACTGACCATTGTAAAGGGACACACTCCCTTTACTTATACAATTTTAGCTCCACCTATCATATTCTTCAAGATGCTCCAGCTAAAAAATTCTTTCGTGGGCCTAGAGTCTATTCAATGGTGTAACAAACATGATTCCTTAGATTATGCTCATGCCTCTATGATGATGACAAGCTTGATACTCCACTTTGGTAAAATATTTTAGCTATACACATGGAGATAAGTCCCACAAGGATAAAAAAAAACTTTGTCCACTTGCAAAATAAATAAAAACATCCCCTTCTTAAGCAAAAAGCCAACTTCTAAAAGGGGTGTGACACTAATGAGGAAGTAAAATGGTTTCTTGATGGGAAATGAGAAAAGAGGAAAAAGAATAGAGGGAGGAGAAAAGAAGAGAGGAATGATATGGTTCCATCTCAAAAGAAACATAATTATTTTGTCATTCTATAGAATCAATGTTGATGACTGAGTCTTTTGCCAACTTATTTTTGTGGTCAGTATACCCTTAAATTATAGTGGAAATAATGTTTTGGTCCAGCCTGACTTGGTATTTGAATTTAGTGTTATATTCACCAAGCTAATTAGTGACCTTCTAGAGTATTACCTACCTTTCCTTAGATAATGCCTTTAATTGGTCACATGATTTTTCTAGAGACACAAACTCTCTAATATTTTGGATGTTGAAGGCTCTTTGAGGTGCATCAATGAGGCTTTATAGGGCATCATTTCATGTCTCCTCTTTCATGTCACATGCATTGTCAAGATTTACCATCTTCCTTAGGGTGGCTTTAATCTCCATCTCTATAGCCTTGAGGGACTTCTCTTCTCCCTCTAAATCAAAAACACCTTCCTTAAGCACCACCAATCGATGCTTTACCACTAGATGATACTCCATAGGATGTTTGTGATCATTTGAGGAGATGATATTTTTTTCTATTAAAGTGTTTATGCCTATATTACAAATCTCATCCAACTTTAGCCTAAGTTTCTCCCATTTTTTCATGTCTACATCATACATGAATAATATGGGGCCACACTCTCTTTGCTTGTCTAGTATGTCATCTAGACATTTTAGTGCCAAGTGGATTACTTCTTTGGCCTAGGTGCTCAAATATTATTTGCAATATTCCATGGCCCAACCCCTAGTTTTCAAATCCTCACCATGGCCAAAATAAAGCACACTTAAGGAAAATATAGGAATAACTAGGGGCTTATTTATAGTTGGGGTTACTACCTTAGACTCACTCAATAGCTTTTACAATTACTAGATCATGGCTTGGTTCTGTGCCTTCAACTCCTCCATTGAAGATTTATCTTTATCCATTTAGTACACTACCATACTTGTTAGGACTTGTGAGATATGTTTTATTTCATTCCTTGATGGCTCCCCCAAATCATGTTTGTACACTATGTAGCTCTTAAGGGGAGTATCCTTTTTTACATATCTTGGTAGAGGAATGGCTATTTCCTATGTTGTTTCCTCTATCTCAATGAAAGTGGTTTGTGAGAGCATTTTGGCTTTCTTGGGGGGCTTAGACTTGTATGCCTAGGTAATCTTGACTACATATATGTCCCCACCTTTACTTGAGATAATATTTTTCTCCTTTACCTACTCTTTGACACAAAGAAGAGGTCCGATCTGGAATCCTATTAGAGTCATGGAATTCAATGTTGGCCTCAATGCACTAAATGGTGGTGTTGTTAGAATATGGGTTAAGGGGAGTGTAACTAGAGTAGGTAACAAGCCTAGCACAATTTACTCAATCTCTTCATCACTTGCTGACTCAACATCCTTCTTATCAACTTCTTGTTCCCCTTCTTTTCCTAACTCTATCTAGTCTAAGACTTCAAAAATTTCCTTGGATTGTTGGGACCCCAAGAGTGATTTGTATATGGAACTCCCTTACTCCACGGGTTGAGTAGAAGGTTCCATAACCAATTTGTCTTTTGCATTTGGTTGGGAAAATTAGATGGAATAATCTATTTTGTTCTCTATGTCACCCTTAGGAAACTCTACATCAATCATAGCTTCAAAATTTTTATGCTCAACAAGATCATGGACCTTGATACAAGAGAGAAGCCCTCAGGGTACTTCTATCAAAATAGTACCTCCAAAAAGTCCTACCTCAATAGTTATATCGAATTGCTCCACTTATTTATTTACTTCTAAAGGGGTAGGGGTACCCATTTTTAGGTTTGATCCACCATCCTATCCAATACTAACATATACCTCTAGTGAGGAGCTTGACACCATTGGAGGGGAAGGAACATGAGGTACTACTCCAATAGCTACCGTGACATCCATTTGAACTTCTCTCTATACCTCCACCTTTTCACTACCAATGGGAGATTTCTCACTTTGCATTAGTTCCTCCCCAATTTCATCCCTAGATGCCTTTACATTCCTAACTTCATCACAATTGTGTTGGTTTGATAGCTGATAATGTTCTATACAAACACCTATGTGTCTGAGGAGATTATTTATTTTTTAGGTGGAACTTGGGCCTGTGTAACTAACTTGAGCCCAACTCATACCACATCTTCAAAATATAGAGGGTTGTTTGAGGTCAAGACTTCTACCTCATTACCTCCATCCTTTACTCCTTAGGGATCTTGTTTAGTAGATAATCCCTCCATTAGGGCCTTGACTAGGGTTTGTGGCCTTTCTCTTGGAGTACTTTTCCCCATATTTACCTGAGGGGGAATGAATGCACATTATCTTTTTATCATCTCAATAATAGGCTTGCCATCATATCAACTCTCATTATCACTCATGTTCTTTAATTTCTATGCATACGAGTATTTGTCTTCTATTTTTTTCATAGAGGCTTCTTTAGAAGGTGCATCTTAAAATGCAACCTCCTTCCTCTTCTTAGGACTCTTGACCAAAGGTTGTAACACTTTTTTTGGCCTCTTTTTTTTAGGTTGTTGTGGCTCTTCATCTACCCCCTCTTTCTTATAAAGGCCCTTGCATAAGTGTTAACTATTGACTGTCATTTAGGTGAAGTAAGTTAGGAAATAATTAGAACTACACGCATTATGGGAGCTCCATCAACTGCGATAGATATGTGAGTAGCACTTGCTAGTTGCACTTCCCTTATTGCAATCTCATTCCAATTTTTTTCGAGACTTGTCAATTTTAAAAATAATAATCCTACTTTGGATTAGGTAGTTATTAGTGATTATGTATAGATTGTCTTGGTGAATTCAATATCACCAAACTTGCATTTCCATTTGCCTTTTACTAGTGCCATTAGAGATGAAAGATCCCCAATGTATGCTAGAAGAAAACCCTTCAACTCTTTGAGTTTTCTAGGCTCTTTGATGGTAGGGGTATCATGGGAACCCAAGTCAACCCCTTATTATTTCAACCACTTGAAGGTTCTACTCATGGTCTAAGAAGACATTTATGTAATGGAGTAATCTTCCATGCTATTGAAATCTACTTGTGATATGGGTTGAGCCTCGACATTGATATCATTATACACACTAGATAGTGTGATTTTGTTATCTGGCATGTCCTTGTGGATATAGACAACATTGTATGCAAGGAAATCCTACACCATCAACCTCATGAAGTACATTTTTTTAACATCTTCTTCTATGGTGTAATCTGAACACATATCTTCATAGTGTGTTTTTATGTAAGATTGTATTTATCATAATATTTACTAACTATCTAATATCATAATTTGGCCTAGGTGACATCTTTCCAACACTATAAATACCCATTTATTGATCCAATCCTTTATCTTTGACAATATAAGGACAACTGTAGTATCCTATCTCAACTATAAATTTGAAAAGATTATTAATTTTATTATTAATAATCAACTCATGTGAAAGTACCATCTACTTACTCAACTCCATTGATAAAACATTATAATTTAGATAACTTGAAAACTTATAGGGAAATCCTTCATAACCACTAACCTTGATATATGTGAAAGTTCTAAAATGAATGTACGAGGTGCCATATTTATCAACTACATTAATGGTTGCCTTAGACATTTTGTTGAGGTTCCTTATTGGGAAAAAGACACTCATCACAATATTAGAAAAGAAATTATTAACTTTGTATAAACTATTTTTAAACCCCTCTAAAGTAATCTTTGGGTAGACTTCATATATCCTCATTCCCAATGGATTCATGGTGAGCCCTTACAAGGTACTATTATTCACTAGACTATACATTAAATAAGAGGACATGTAGAAGGTGCCTGTAAATGTTTCATTTGAAGAAAGTGCACTTTAGAGATGCATCATTTGATTATGCAAGTTGTCACTCAAAATGGTTTCCCAGTCTAATTTCTTGTTTCCTTCCAACACACAAATTAGGATTAAGAACATCCATGGTTGAAACTTTTCCATAGTGGGCACTCCATAAATCCAAGATACCATGGAAATAATGTATTAAGGAAACTCACTAAATTTGGTTACTTTTAGACTCCTTAACATTATAGAGACCTTTTCCCTCTTTCTAGCAAGCTAGAAGTAATTCACAATGTCCCATAGCAATTTATCCTCCTCAACGTACTACTGAAACTCCTTTAAAGTAAATGTAATAATATCAGCTTGGGGAGGCATTTTGAGCATGGTGCTAAGGTATTTAGGGATAAATGAACACACAACTAGCTAGCTCCCATCCATAATAGTTATAGTATATATCTAATAAACATGGGTATAATCAATAACCAGGTCAGGATATGGGGTGGCTAGAGAAAATACTGCTATAGGGACCATGTAGCTCATGTTGAGCTTATTGACAATTGGGGGAGAGTTTAACTTTTGCAAAACTCCTAACAGAGATATAATGTCTAACCCTTGAACATCTATTTCTTGAATCACATGAAGGAGAGAAGCAATGTTGCCCCTTAATGAAGTTGAAGATGATACCATTTCTTAAATTCACTAGTATGATACTTTAATATGGAAATTTGACCCCTTATAAAAAATTACCCTCTAAATGCCTTCCAACTACCTGAAAAGCATAGTATAAAAGAATAAAATAACACTTAATATTAGCTCTAAAGAATTTATGTAATTGAAGCTAGAAGAAATTGTGAAGAATTCAATGCAATCACTATTCTCGTGTTACACGTCGCTCAGGCACACAAATATCTTGAAGGCACAAATATTATCTCTAAATGTAAAGGGTGATTTAAAATAAAGAGAAATTTTTAGTTATATTACTTTGTATTTTTTGAGATTAGGGTCATCATTAATGACTTGAAGTATAATGGTTAATCACAAACCATGACTTTAATTACTTATTAATATTTTAAAAATGGAGGGAAGTGTGCCAGTATCTCCTCACTTATTAACTCTACTGGTACATCAGTGTAATTCCTTCGAAGATTCCATGAGATGTAAAAGTGCCACATGTTCTTACCTTGGACATCTATGCCTCTAAGGACCTTCATATCCTTACTCACTAGGTGATACAATCTCGAAAGGGGTCTGATACTCAAAAAACTTTTGAAAGCCTACCACGTGTCCTAGATTTTACCTTGCATGTTTAAGCACTCATACCTTGGGTAATTTTTAAACTTTACCCACCAAAACATAAGTGGACAAATATTTAGAAGAGGACCAAAACTTAAGAGATCCAAACTAGTTCATATATGGGAAAATACAAAAGACTTTTTCCCTTTCCCATTTACGAGAAATGACCAGAGTGGCTAACATTAAGGTACATGAAGATATGAAACCATGGATCAGGGATATAGTGAAGGAAACATAATAAATAATAATCATGGTCACTAAAGCACCAAAAATAAAGAAGATGGATGCTCCATGGGCATCAATAAGTGTAAATGTCGAGGTCCCACAAGCTCTAAAATTCATAAGCTCAACCACCACTATCAAATTCACTCATGAGACAATTACATTAAAGAGATTTACCACCAAAAAGTCCATGGTGGGAGAAGAAGAATTCATGTACCATAAGGTGGAAGAATTTTTAGGGTTAAACCCAATTGGTGGGAAATAGTTAGGTGAGGCTACAATCCATGAAGAGAATGTTGAGATCCTTATTGAAGCCCAATCAGAACAAGGTAAGGTAGGGATCAAATGAATTAAACTAAGGTATCATAACCTAGAAAAGGAAAAGAAAAACATATGGATAGAGGGTATCCTCTCAGTACCTAAGGATATGACTAAAATACTCAAAGACTCATTATATGACATGTTTGAAGCACTCAAGGTAATGAAGTTGAGGTAAAGTGAATTGGAGTAGTAGAGTACATTGGCTAATACTCTAGTCACTCAATAACAAGCATCTAAAGATAAAATAGATGAGCTCCACAACATCCAAGAAAGGAAATAGATGTTAGGTTTTAAAAAAATTAGTTTGGGGCACTTAAGCACAATCCTATGGATTTTGGTTTCTAGGGTCTAAAGCTTAAGTGAATGGCATAATAAGGTAGAAAGGCTCCTATAGGATGATACGGATCTGATTAAAATAATTAATCAACTACTTAGAACCATGATTATAGAGCCTATATAGCCTACTACTCTTTTAATTATAAATGATGATGAGTTCAAGCGGATGGCTACTATGGTATCTCAAGAGATCAAGGATAATATTTGAGGCTAATTTGTAGTATATAAAAAAATGATCTTGGGTATGATCTTCAATGCTAGAGAAATAATAAACGAATCAAGAAGTATTAAAGAGGGCATGAGCATAAATGATAGGGAGCTTAAAGACCTATCAAAACAAAAAGATGAGTGCATAATAAAGCCTACTATGGATCTAGCACTAGTGGATGAACAACATGAAAAAGCCACAAGCATCCTCCAATAGTAAGAGCCAGAGGCCTTACCAGTGGATTAAAACAATATTCTATAACTTTTGAAATTGAATATTCCAATGTAAAAGCATATGATATTCTATTAGCATATTGTTTTAGGTTAGTTTAGTATATAGAGCAAGTGTATTATATAATTATTTTTAAGGATGACTATCCTTAAATTTTGTACACCTTTATGTTATAACTAAGTGGTGCATTTCCTTATCTCTCAATAAAAGATATGCATTACAAATTACAAAGGGGGAGAGAATTTTATTCAAGACTTTTATACACTTGAAAAAATTAATAGAATAAAGGAATTCTAAAAATATTATCCATACTTTATATATTAATTTCTAGATAAGATTTTCTCTCAATTGTTACCTTGAATCTTGAATTTTAATAGTGTCTTTAAATTTTAAGCTACATTTTTTAAATCATAGGGTCTCTAATTTATACATGTGCTAGATTAGTTGAATGATCTTAGGTTCTAATTTATTTCATTTTTCTCTATACTCAGATGTATTAATGTTATTTTTTTATTATACTAAATCTTTAAAGTAGACCTAGTTCTTAGCTATGGTTCTTTATATTATCTTTGAAGCTTTCCTGCTACATAGTGTGATTTGAGCTCAACCTATTTTACATTGCATACTAGTTTGAGTTCATACTTAGTTAAAATTGACACTTTGTCATGATGTTCAAGATTAAGGTTAGAAATCACTTGTTTATTTTATACCTTACCCTTCTCTTTTCTCTTTTTTTATACCAAACCTATTTAGTTTAAAGTTCATTGTAAATCTGACTCATAATTCACTGAGTATTAATATAGATTCTATATAATTCATGAATAACGGACCAAGATGGATCCCAACCATCACTCAATTAAAATTTGTGGAAAAATAAAACATTTGTCTATTTCTATTTCACCATAGTTGACATCATGTTACGAGAACCTACTACTCATTCTATAAATTCTAAGAACTCTAAAATGAGAAGTGTTCCTTAAACACTAAGGAACCCTATGGTGCATTTAGAGGTATCAACACTCTCCAAAAAAATTAAGTTAATCCTAAGGTGTCGCTACAATATTAATTTTGTCCCTATAATTTGAGAAATGTTATTCTACTATTCACATTACATCTTTGAAATAGACACACATCAACAGTCTAGAAGGACCTAAGGATGAATATGAATATTATCAAATGACTATTACCTATCATACACTTTTAGGTATTACTACTCCAAATATTAAGGTGGTTGGTTTCCTCAAGAAGTAGAAGTCGACAATATTTATTTACTCTAGGAGCACAAACAAATTCATCAATAAGAAGTTGGCTACTTAATTGGACTATTTCATTTACCCATTTCTAGAATTTAAAATCCTAATTACAGGTGGGGGTATAGTCAATTTTTCTAGTAAATTCCATGGTATAAAGCTATGGGAGACTATATATTATATTATCTTATGTTTTCTATTATCATGGATAGGACTAATATATGTTTTTAGATTGTAATGGATCACCACTTTATGCAAAATTGAATTGAATTTTGAGTAACTATTCATGCTCATCCATTTATAAGGAAGGACATTTGAACTCAATAATTTATTGGCTAAATCTATGCAATTGGTTATTTTACACCAGAATAAGAAGATGATCAAAAAAGATGCAAAGTATTTATTGTGCAACTATTTTACATAGAATTTAAACCTAAGGAGTCTACCCATATTGAATTACAATTGGACCTAGAGTCTACCCATTTTTGTCTTATACATCCACTTGAGTCATTTGACCTCTTTTCCTTTTTAAAGAGTTTTTATAGTAGGGCTCATTTCTACCTAGGCCAACCTAGGGCCTCCCTGAACTTGACACACATTATTAAAATTTTATTGAAGTATATACAGGAAGAGCATTAATTTTGTAATAATATACATGTAATGTTACAATTTTAAAACCCTATTTTCCTAAACAATAGACATGTGTGCACTCATTTAGAAAAAGGCTCATTGACATCATAGTTGTGTGTGCTTCAGTAGGGTAAAAAATATTACAATAATCTAGGTAAACTATCTAAATATTAGTAATTTCATAACATATTAAGGTGCCAAAAAATGAATGAAACGGATAAGTAAACACAAATAAATCACACATTTTAGATAGAGTAAAAAAATA
>JARHVA010002286.1:1202500-1237500 GCA_037957365.1 Torreya grandis | reverse complement strand
ATAAACCAAAGGATGCAAGTGGAAAAATAATATCACTGAGATAGATAGTCATTTGCACGTTATCTAAATTTGAATATTTTGAATAGAAGAATTGTGTATTACTAATTTAAATTAGAGGTCAAAAGATCTGATCATTAACTAAAGTTTGATGGTCATTTTGTATAAAAGTAGAACATATTTGATTCCTTTGTATAAGTTTTATGTAATCTAAGTTAGTTCATAGACATTTTATAACCAAGTTTGAAGGGTTAGTGAAAATTAATAATTCCCATATATGTGATTGAAACTTTTAATTTAATTCCTCATAAACATAATAATGTTTGGTAGATTTGCTTTTTGAAGTTATTGACATCATATTTTGTGCACATGGAGAAGTACCACAGAGTTTTAAATCTATACCTATGATCACATTTACTAATTTTTTGATGTTATGTGGTATCATATGACATAAAAATTCATTTCATTTTGTTAAAAAATAAATATTATTTCCCTACCATTAATAATAATATATAGATTTAATATTAGAATTTATTTAATCTTCATCAATGAATTTTTAAATGTGATTCTTGATTTGTTTAAATTCTCATATGATTTGGCCCTATAAATGATGATTTTCAAATCACTTCACTACAAATCTAATTCATAATGAATGTGATTATTTTAATTTAATTCCCATTGCTTATTAATGTTTGATAGATTTTCTCTTGGATGTAAACTATTGTGCATAAGATTTTCATTAGATATGAAGGGATTCAAATGGCAATTTGACATTAATGAATTATGGATGTTATAATTATTGGTTGAATTTATGGAATCCCATGTCATGAGTGAGCTTAGAGGATTCCCTCACACCTTTTAAATTTACTGCCACCTCAATATTCAAGTCCTATGCTCACAAATTCTTAATTTTTTCTAAATCATTACCATAAATGTGATCCATAACACATGGTGGGAGACCCATCAAGTGTAATTTGTTGTGATGAGTTTGTTGATATTTTATAATTAAATAGATAAGCACACAAAACCCTTTCCCAAGATGTCTTTGAGCTACTAGGTATGTTTTTGTGTCAGTTATTTTAATTCTAGTACTATTATGGGGTCAAATTCATCTTTTAATACTAGTTTGTAAGTTCAAGAAAGGAAACTCCCCCTCATAAGTATTTGACTTGGTGAATTAAATTATCTCAAAAGTATAATTTAGGGGGTGGGGGTAGGGGGCTAAAAATTAAGGAGTCAAATCCCTATTAGACAATTTGCTTATGTTAGATGACTTATTATTTATTGTGTACAAAATAAAAGCTATGAAAATGAATGTTATGGGAAAAAAGAATATTATAAAATAAAAAATATGTCATACTACATTCGAGATCATTCTAATGAAAATTTTAAGGTAGCACTATAACATTTTTCTCACATTGGCATTTGGTCAATGATATAGGACAATCATTTGAGTATACTCATTCAAGCCATGGGTTACACAAGTTCAAATTTCATGTTTGTTTAGGGGAAAAAATATTCTAATCCATTCAATATAAACATAAAAAAATTATATGAAGTTATTTTTAAAGGGACCTTTAGAGATGATTATTTAATTACCAACACATTGTTCATTAATTATAATTCTCAAAATTGTGTTACAAATCAAAAATTGAAAATGAGTTATGTTACATCAAGTAGATATACTATAAATGAAAGTCAAAAAGATGAAAAGGATTGGAGAATCAAAATGACATCAATCATCACATTTTTGGGAGAAAGAATAAAATTCATGCCACTAACTATGAACCAATATTTAGAGAGACATAACTTCACATCATTCTTTTAAGTGTATTTACTAATTATAAATTATAATTCTAGTAGTAAACATTATCATCAATTTCATAAAAATAAATTCTAAATTATTCAAAATATTCCACATTATTCAAGATATTCTAATTCATTCAAAATGGTATTCGAACAATGTGGATGAAACTCCACTTGTTATGTAAGAGCCTATTATTTCTAAATCATTAGTACAATTTAGACTACATCAAAATTATAACTCTCTTGGTTTTGATTTGGGGGATTTTGTATTCTCTACATGAGGAACACAATTGAGGGTGATCAAGTTTTATCTTGGTGATTGAAATGGAGAAATTACTTTCATTACAATGGCATTAGAAAAGATATAAGTGACCAAGAAGAATTGTGGGCTTAGAAGCTATAAATGTTTCAACATATATGTTTGAAAGACACCATCTATTACAATGTGTATGCCTACTATTATACCACCACCGCTTGTTTCTCTTAATAATTAATATTAATGATACATCTTTAGAAAATGTGGAAGAAACACCACTTATTATGAAAGAGCCTAATACTTATTTCTAAATCATTACCATTGGTTCCAATGTTCCAAGATGATAATTTTACATTTATTTCCATATTTGAACTTCTATAATTTTATAATTCTGATGATCCCCTAGATGTGATCCAAATACCTATGGTAGGAGACCCATCAAGTTAGTAATTTTTTACAATGAGTCTGTTACTATTTTATATTTAATTAGATAAGAACACAAAATCCTTTCTCAAGAGGTCTTTGAGTTACTAGGTATGTTTTTGTGTCAATTATTTTAATTACCATTATGGGGTCACATTCATCTTCATTTAATATTAGTTTGTGAGTTTAAGAAAGTTGACTCACCCTCATAGGTATTTGAAATGTTGAATTAATTTATATCAAATGTTTAATTTTTCTTAATTTATGTTACATATTTAAAAAATGTTGATAAAACTCCACTTATTATGTAAGACCCTATTATTTCTAAATCATTAGTAGAATCTCTACTTAAAAATTATAACTCCCTTGGTTTTGATCACGGGGCATCTGTATTTGCTGCATAAGGAGCATAATTATGGGTGACTAGGTTTTATCTTGATGATTGAAATAGATAATTTGCTTTCATTACAATGGCATTAAAAATTATAAAAGTGACCAAGAAGAATTTTGGGCTTAGAAATATGATAAAATTTTTAAGTGGTCTAACATATATGTTCAAAAGACACCATCTATTCCAATGTGTATACCTACTATCATACCACCACCACTTGTTTCTCCTAATAATTAATATTAATGTTACATTAGTTCAAAAAATGTGGATGAAATTTGACTTATTATGCAAGAGCCTAATAATTATTTCTAAATCATTAACATCAATTCTAAAGTTCCATTATGATAATTTTACTTCTATTTCCATATTTGAACTTCTATAATTTTGAATGTAATAAATTAATATGGTATTTTAGTAGATTATTGAACATTTTCTAATTCTAATGGTCCCCTGGATGTGATCAAAAAACCCATGGTAGGAGACCCATCAAGTTAGTAATTTATTATGATGAGTCTGTTGCTATTTTATAAATAATTATATAAGCACACAAAATCCTTTCCCAAGAGGTCTTTGAGTTAATAGGTATGTTTTTGTGTCAATTATTTTAATTAAATTATGGGGTCAAATTCATCTCCATTTAATATTAGTTTGTGAGTTCAAGAAAGGTGACTCTCCCTCATAGGTATTTTAATTGGTGAATTAAATTGTCTCAAAGGTATATTTCGAGGGGGGTGGGAGTGGGATAAAAATTAAGGATTCCAATCCCTATTATGAAATTTTATTATGTTACATCTTCAAAAAATGTGGATGAAACTCCAATTATTATGCAAGAGCCTATTATTTTAAAATCACTAGCACAATCTAGACTACGTCAAAATTGTAACTCCCTTGGTTTCAATTTAGGGGAATCTATATTTGTTTCATGAGGATAATAATTATGGGTGATTAGGTTTTGTATTGGTGATTACAATGAATAAATTAGTTTCATTACAATGGCATTAAAAATTGTATAAGTGACTAAGAAGAATTTTGGGCTTAGAAGCTAGAAGTGTTCAGACATATATGTTCAAAAGACACCATCTATTCCAATGTGTATGCCTACTATTTAATACCAACACCACTTATTTCTCCTAATAATTAATATGAATGTTACATCTTCAAAAAATGTGGAAGAAAATCCATTTATTATACAATATCCTAATAATTATTTCTAAATCATTACCATTGGTTCCAAAGTTCTAGGATGATAATTTTACTTTTATTTCCATATTTGAAATTCTATAATTATCATTGTAGTATATTGTCTTGTATAAAATTATTGAACATTTTCTAATTTTTATGATCCCCTGGATGTGATCCAAAAACCCATGGTAGGAGACCCATCATGTCAGTAATTTATTACGATGAGTCTATTGATATTTTATAATTAATTAGATAGTCACAAAAAATCCATTCCCAAGAGGTCTTTGAGTTACTAGGTATGTTTTTGTTTAGTTATTTTAATTACCATTATGGGGTCAAATTCATCTCCATTTTATATTACTTTATAATTTCAAGAAAGATGACTCTCCATCACAAGTATTTGAATTGATGAATTAAATTATCTTGAAGGTATAATTTTTCTTAATTTATGTTACATCTTAAAAAAATGTTGATGAAACTCCACTTATTAAGAAAGAGGCTATTATTTCTAAATCATTAGCACAATCTCCACTTCAAAATTACAACTCCCTTGGTTTTGATCAAGGGGCATCTATATTCACTACATAAGGAACACAATTATGGGTCATGAGGCTTTGTCTTGGTGATTGCAATTGACCAATTGCTTTTGTTACAATGGCATTAAAAAAAATAGAAGCCACTAAGAATAATTTTGGGATTAGAAATATGATAAAAATTTGAAGTGGTCTAACATATATGTTTGAAAGACACCATCTATTCCAATGTGTATACCTATTATTATACCACCACCACTTATTTCTCCTAATAATTAATATTAATGTTACATCAGTTCAAAAAATGTGGATGAAATTCATCTCCATTTAATATTAGTTTTTTTAGTTCAATAAAGGTGACTCACCCTCACAGATATTTGAATTGGTGAATTCAATTATCTCAAAGGTATGATTTGGGGGGAGGGGGAAGGGGGCTAAAAATTAAGGAGTCAAATCCATATTAGATAATTTACTTATGTTACATATTCAAAAAATGTGGATGAAAATCCACTTATTATGCAAGAGCTTATTATTTCTAAATCATTAGCACAATCTAGACTACATCAAAATTATAACTATATTGGTTTCTATCAAGGGGCATATTTATTCACTACATTAGAAGCATAATTTTAGGTGATCAAGTTTTGTCTTGGCGATTACAATGGATAAATTGGTTTTGTTACAATAGTGTTAATATGGTCTTGTAGCAGATTATTAAACATTTTATAATTCAGTGATGATCCCCTTGATGTGATCCAAAAACCCATGGTAGGAGACCTATCAAGTGTAATTTTTTATTATGAGTCTATTGTTTTTTTATAATTAAATAGATAAGCATACAAAATCCTTTCCTAAGAGGTCTTTGAGTTACTAGGTATGATTTTGTGTCACTTATTTTATTTACCATTATGGGGTTGAATTCATCTCTAAATATTACTAATTTGTAAGCTCAAGAAAGGTGACTCATCCTCAGAGGTATTTGAATTGGTGAATTAAATTATATCAAATGTATAATTCCTGTGGGGGTGCCAAAAATTAAGTAGTCAAATACAAGTTATCAGACAATTTGATTATGTTAAATCTTCAAAAAATGTGGATGAAAGAAAATCCACTTATTATGCAAGAGTCTATTATTTCTAAATCATTAGAATAATAGCTACATCTAAATTATAACTCCTTTGGTTTCAACCCCAATATTGGGCTTCAAATTTGAAGTACTCAATGTGTTGTTGGCTGAAATGTTTAACCATGAATCTACATTTATATATCACATGATGCCTTGTTGTCATGAATGAAAAGTTAATAATGTTTATATATTTGTATGGTGTAGACTGGTTATGCCCTCACATAACAATGATTTATATAACCTCAAAAAATTATTTCCCATGTCTCCAAATTTTTAATTACTATGTATGATTTTCTGTCATTTATTTTAATTACCATTTTGGGGTCGAATTCGTCTCTAAATATTAATAGTTTGTTAATTCAAGAAAGGTGATGCACTCTCACAGTTATTTGAATTGGTAAATTTAATAAATATCTCAAAGGTATTCTATGGGGGCTAAAAATTAAGGAGTCAAATCCCTATAACATAATTTAATCATGTTTAAATTTAAAAATGTTTAACAGTATTTAATAATTGTTTACATGTTTAATATGTTTAAATAATAATATTAAAATATTTTTTAAAAATAATTTTCCCATGTGCTTCAAAATTAGGGTTAAGTTTATCTTTTTCTCTTTCCATTATTTTCTCTTAAATTTTTTCTCCCCCTTTTGAAGGTCAAAAAACATTCATTGATTATTAGGTTAACTTTGGTGCTAATGGTGGAAGCATTGACCCCATTTTTTATTGTCATTTCTGTAGATGTGGCATTAGTGGTGGAATCTATGACCCCATTTTTCACTGTCATTTTTGTAGGTGATTAATGTTAGGTATTTAATTTATTATGTAATGTTTTATTTTATTGTATCTAAAATGTGTGATTTGTTTGGCTTCACATGAACCTTTTATTCATTGTTTACTACTTTAAGTTATGACATCAGTGAGATTATGATAGACCTAGGATTTTGTTATGAAATGGATAATATAATGAAATGGTGGTGATTAGGATTTTTTAGTACTTGCTTATATTCAATAGGGACCCAAATGGTGAATGTGAGTGGAAAGCAGACTTTATTTTGTTAACAGTAAGCAAATAATCATAGGAAAAAAGTGTTTTGATGTGAGAGGGTTTCAATGGTTCCACCATCTCTATCAAATCACATCATTCATCTCTTGTCTATGTTTGGATACTATGATTATTTCTTTTGACTAAGTTGAAAAGTCATTTTTTGGCCTGATTATTATTTGAGTTGAATTGTTTCCATTTTAGACTTAGTTGAAAAATCTTTTTTGGGGGTGGTGAAATTTTCTCTCATGCATCGATATTATTTGGTAGAGGGGTCCCATGCATCATTATATCTTAAAAATTTAGCTATAAAATATCTACACCTATTATATAAGATCAACTATTATTTAGGGAGTAGTTTTTTATAGGTGGGAAGTAGTTGGGGGTGAAGATTTGTATGTATGCTCCTTTTTTTTGGTTGCTAGCTATCATTTTCATCAAATTATTTTTTTTATTTTTTTTCAAATAAAATTTTTGTAGTAAAATTCTCCAAATTTCTCTCAGTAGCATGTATTACACATAATTTTTGTAGTCATCAGAGCACATCCAGATATCTTCAGAGCATCTGATACAAGTCTTCCGATCACCCTATACATATCTTCAGAACAGTCTTAGACTTATTTGGATCATAATATTTATGTCTTTAGATCACATGCAGAGCATATTTAGAGAAAATTTGGAGTGTATTTGGAGTGTGCTCTGAGCATTCAATCGTCGGAGCTCGCTTGCCGAATCCTCAAAATTGTAGCCAGAAGAGTTATAAAAGTTGTGTTTCCTTCTCAAAATTACCACTCATTAGGATGTTTTGTTATACTCCAAATTACCCCATCCTTTGAATGTGTTCCTCTACTCAAAATTACCCCATCCATGGGATGTGTTGCTATACTCAAAACATATCTATTCATTTAAGTAAGACACAATAACAAGGTAAAGAATAAATAATAAATTACATATAGTCAATGAAAAAATTGTATTCGTA
Source organism: Torreya grandis (assembly GCA_037957365.1). Lineage (NCBI taxonomy): Eukaryota > Viridiplantae > Streptophyta > Pinopsida > Cupressales > Taxaceae > Torreya > Torreya grandis. The sequence continues at coordinate 1,229,762 of JARHVA010002286.1, read as the reverse complement.
TCCTACTTAGGTCAAAATTTAACTATTAAACGCAATAGAATATATAACCAAACACAAAACTATAGGGATAGTTTATATAAATATGATGATTTGTATGAAATGCTCATCATTTCTCCTCCACACTTCACCTTTTGCATGTCCACTCATAAAGAAGTGGGATGACATATCCTTAATCCAAATTTCCTAATTCAAACCTCTTACTTAGATCCAAATTTTGAGTTAAGGATCTTGAATATTTGATGATAGACACCTTGGAGTATCGAATTAAGAGCCTTTTAATGAGACATGACTATTTCATCAAGGAGATTCATTAATTAATGTTTCATGGGGGTAATAATTTTTAAAGATATTTTGAGTCTCTTTTTCCTCACCTCTGAGCATATAATTGTTTTAAGAGCCAAACAAATAACTATAATCTATTTTTTAAGTTTGAGCAAGTAAATTGTCAAGCTAAGTAGCAACAACTATTATCCTCATAGCTAAGAGTCTTAGAATAAAATGGCTGCTACATCAGAATCATCAACGTCTTACACCTCAAATACCACATAGCCCAAAGTTACCCACCCAATAACTAGGGAAGCAATGGAAGGTATTTATAGAGATTCTTCCCTCATTCTTGATAATTTAGATGAGATTTTTGAACCTATTATGACCAAAAATACTAAGAACCTAAGGGAGTTAGCACATGCATGAATTCTAAATCAAACCAAGTCTAGAACTTCTAGTATGAGGGTTTGGACCTCAGGGTTAGCCAAATAAATAATGTTAATAGTTCACCGATACCTAGAATTGGTGGACTTATATGCTAAAAACTTTTATTATGCCAATGCAATGATTCATAAGGGACTGATCAGAGTAGTGATCAACCCACAAGATATCTATGACATGATGGGTTTAGATCATGATCCTTCACCCAACTTCTATGGTATGGCTCAACTAAGACATGTCTAGTCTCAAGTGCACCAAAAACAAATTCTATTAAATAAAGAAATAAGTTTGATAGAATATAGTATTAGACCTCAATCCATACCTTTTCATTTGGACATGTTGACTCAAGATTCACAAGATGCATGTTTGATGATTGCTTTTATTTTGGAGAAGATAGAGATAAAATGGTACATGATTTGCAACTAGTGGTTCTTTTTCAAATGAGGACTATTGCTAAGACATAAGTATGTAAGTTTAACTCTGGAAAATATATTGCCTACTCCTTGTGCTAGTAGCTTGAAATTGTAGGGTTCATCCCACTTTTAGGTATTCCTCACATCTATTCCACATCATTTTATATTAGAATATCTAATTTTTTAGACACATATAAGTTTGAACCTATAGGAACTAGAGGTAGCAGACCCTAAAAAGGTTATCCTTGTATCCTCATATACTCATGTGTTGCTAGAGTCATTAGATGTTTATGAGTTTGCTAAGTGTTTTGTAGAACCACTATTAGGGGAGTTGGATCTTGGGGGGATAATAAATTAAATGAATGTCTTCATCAGGACCATCTTATCTGATGCCTGACACCCCTATGATTTTTTAATTAGAGCTCATCATTATTTTATTAGGGTCCATAGTTTTGGGGAGGAGTCTTTTATGCTTCCCAAGGTTTTGACCAACAAATTTGTAGGTCTATAAGTGGCCTAATAATTAGTGGCTATAGATTCTTATTTTGGATCAGGGAGGAAGAAGAGGGCCATCCATGAAGTCACCTTAACTAGGGGTGATATTACAGTGGTCAAGAGGCAAGCATAGTTTATTCTAAAAAATAAACTAGCTACATATGGGTTGGTTCTCTTTCAAGATTCATGGAAATATGAACCAAATGATTTCATGAATTCTTAGCTTTCCAAGAGCAAGGTCCCTACTTCCTTCAAATATGATAACAAGAAATTATTTTAGGATCAAAGGTCTCCAAAAAATGATACCCCAAATGTATACATTGAGTTGTAGGATATACCACTTCCACCATGGGAGCCATTTTATCACACCCTTTCAAATTATGATCCAACAAGATTTATGATAAAAGGTTTAAAATAGGCCTTGGTTAGGAGTGGTTGGGATCAAGATAAAATAGTTACCTATTGGAAGTATATGCAGGAAATTTGTGAATTTACTAGGAATTTTGAAGATGTAGCCATAGATCAAAAATGGGAGAAATTATGGGATGAGGATCATACTACTCTTGCTTCTTCTTAGATATAAGTAACTTTTTAGAGCTACAAAAAGAGACACAAGAGGGAGAGACATATACAATAGTACATACAACTTCAAATTAGCCACCATCTATCAATAAGTTAGAAAAACAAAGGGTGGTCCAGTCTACATCCAAAACCCCTACAACTAAGCCCCCATTAGATTCTTCCTAGGTGACATTATCCATATAATATGTGCTACACTTGTCACAACTTGTGATAGCCCAAACAAAAGAAGATGTTTTAGAGAGCCCTTAGAAGAAGAAATATAGGGTAGAGTCTCAAGAAGGAGATAAGTACAAAGAGGTAGCTAGCACCTCGTACATGATTCCTCTTCAATTTTATACTCAAACATTAATGCCACCTCTTTCACACACCTCAATATTCTCTACATTATTGGCTATGCCTAGTCAAACACTAATACCATCAGGTTACCCATTCCCATTCTCTTCCCAACCATTAAATTTACTAATATTTTCCCCTAGGGTCTTGAAAACCCCATATTATTCTCAATAACAACCCCAGTAGGCAATCATTGTGTCTTATAGTTTACCCCATAGATCTTATTTTAATAGTGGTGTGGTGACCTCTCCCATGGAATTTCATAGTCAGTCAAATATGACCAAGAGGGCAAGAGAGGAAAGAAGGGAGAAATACAGGAAAAAATATGGTAGAGTAATGGTAACACAAACAATGAGGTCACTTTATGACCATGAAGAACATACCCTCACTATCACTCACATGGTACTAAATATCAAAAAGCCACTAGAGCAAATGTAGCCTAAAGACTACATAATGAGTGCAGTAGCCATGGATCTGACTCAGTTTAGACCCCAAGACAAAGTAGAGCTCATGAATGAAATTTCATCTATGATTACCATAGACTATCTTAAAGTCTCCAAAAAGTGATAGAAGGCAAAATTAGGCTTACTACAGGCACAAGCAATTGTGTGCCACATTTCATTGGAGCTCAATGCCAAGTACAAGGAAATAACCCAACTCAATAAGAATCTGAAGGAGGTGGTATCTATGCAAGTCATAAAGGCTTCATAAGATAAAGTGAATTCCATGAAGTAAGAAATCAATGTATCTAAAGCCTTAATTAGCTCATTGGAAGAAGAAAAGAGTCTCCTTAATAAGAGGGTTAATGATAAAGAAGAAGAAGTCACTTAGTTATAGTAGAAGCTAAATGTTGTCAAGGCAAAAAATGGTAACCAGCAGGAAAACTTTAATGACTCTGAGGAAGAAGTGGTAAAATTGAACGAGTTGGTCTAATGACCCCAGTCGATTGGAGTTGTGGTTTTGGTCAAGGAACTCTTTATCTCTTTTTGGAAGAGAATATTAGTAGATGTGACCCACTTAAAGCTTGCATTAAAATTTATATATGAGGGTCATATTTTGTGTATAAAAGTAGACTCCTTTGTGGAGAATATCCTAATTTTAGTTATTGACATGATACCTGAATCAAAATTATTGATTAAAAACCTATATGATACATATGATGAAACTCTATAGGAAGCCAGACTCATAGATAGGTGGGCAATAGTAGGAAATCTAAGTGAGATTATAAGCTGCAACAAAGTTGCATCCAAATGCAAGAATATACTTAACTTTTTTAAGGATAGGTAAAGGAGATCAAAGGGCACATTAAAGAACTGTTCTATTTGGGACTCCCTTCTCATTTCCCAGATGATAGCATAATGTTGATGGAAGACCAGATTCAAAATTTGCTAGTCATAAAATAAAATGATCAAATTGTTTTCAAGTCCCGCATTGATTCTTCAATTGTCACAGAGGTAGAGAATATTTTGATTCCAATTAAAAAAATCAAATTTAAGTTGCATTCAGTGGTGTAGAACCTCTAATAGTTCTCCCACAAGGAGATGATAGATCTAGATAGAGCTTTCCAAGCTCTACAAAAGTGAAAATATCCATAAGAGATAGAGTGGGTTGATTTGTGGGCCACATTAGAAAAGCTCTAAGTGAGATATAGTGGAAGCAATTTTTATCAAATTTTGATTCAAGAATTTTGTGGAAGTTATTCCATGTAGACACAAAGTCCCTGGTTAGTTTCCATGAACTGTATAATTAAGATTTTAAATTTTATTTTATACTAATGACATGTGTATATATTTTTTACAACTAAGTATAAGGAGTTATATAACATTTTGGGGCATTGTAATTAGTTGGTTCAAATGAATCTTTTTGTTAAAGACTCAAAAAGGCTTTAAGACTTTAATGACAATAGATATTGCCACTTGTCACTTTGGTGCTCTTTCAAAGAGATTTGAATATCAAAGAGCATCCATTAAGCATAGAGATACCACATGGATAAAAAATAATTCTTTTTGGAGTCAAAGGGTAAATGGTAAATTAATAGTGAAAATCATAATGAAAAATCTAATGCTAAGTGTTAAACCTTAAAGGAGTCTTTTTTATTAAAGAGGAGAAAAGATTCAAAACTCAAATAAAGCAGATGATGCCACTTGTCACTTTGGTGTTCTTCCAAGGGAATGTGAATATAAAAATGAATCTTTTAAGTATGATGATGCCATGTGTCAACATAGAGGGCCCCAAATACCAAAAGAGATAAGAAAGCTAAAATATTTGTGAAATGAAAAGGAAGAGTCAAATAATTAAAAGCCACAAAAGCTTCCACATGTTCAAGTTTTGAGGGATTGTAAGTTAAATATAAGTGGGATCAATATTTAAAATAGAATGAAAGAGATAGTTGGCCAAAATGATTGAATTAGATGCCAAGTTGTTTAGCTATAGTGGTGTGCATGTTTCAGATTCAAATTTTTTGATTATGCAGTAAAATCTGTGTGAGTGGTTATAACCCATGATAAATATTTTTGGGCTATAAATAGTAGATGTGATGTTAATAAAGGGTGATTAGAGAGATTCATATAGAAGAATAGAGAGTTTAGGAGCTAGTTTTTGAAGACTTTTTTGCCTTAACAAATGCTTCCCCTGAGAGGTTGAATTGGGTATTCTATGCAATTTTCCTTTTATACTTTGTTCTCCTATCAAACTATGAAGAGAGAATGGTGTTCTATGCACTTATAATATGATTTTATTTCTTGCTTCTCATTTTTTGTTATAAGTCTTTTGTTAGTTTTGAATAAATACTAAAATTTTTAATCATGTTATATTCTCTTTAATCATTTTTTGTGAATATTGTTAAAATTAATATTATGTTGTTGAGATACATTATGATCCAGGTTATCTTTCAGTTATGATCCTTTTATTAGTCTATAGTTTTTGTTGGAATTCTTGATCATGCTTTATGTTATTTAAATACTTTTAGTGAATTTTATTAGTACTAGTTACTGTGTTGTTTGGTAGAGGAATACATTCTTGGCATATCACCTTAGTATTTTAAATACTTATTTATGCATTGTTCCTTTTCCCTTTACCTCAAACCAATATGAAAAGATACAGCTTCTTAGAAATATAGATGTCATTTCAAGGGTCAAGTCCCACATCTTTGAAACTTCCCATGACTTTGGTGATTAGTTGAAAAATTAAGCATCAATAAATTCCAACACCACCATGAAGATAGAGGATACACAATGACAATAGGACTAAACCTCATCCTAATCTAGACATCTGAACCACTTTAATCTAATCACTGAGTGATTATCTAGAATCATGAGGTTGAAGACTTCCCTATGATTAAAATCAATATGTAATGTCTCCCACCTAATAAGACTTTCATTGAAACCATTGGAATAATGGTGGTTTAGAAAATCTCTAAAAGTAGAAATATTAAATATTAATAGCTCATGATACTTATTAGTCATATGTATGTGATATAATGGTTGAAAAAAAGAAATAAGTTTCTTTACTTATCAAAATTGTGGTCTCATGCATGACCTAGTGGTTCTTTATAATTTTAGAAATCTATTATTAGCATATTGTCATGCCATTTGGTTCCTTAGATTGGAGAGAAAGGCATGCAATTGTGTCTCTCCAATAAAAAAATGAAAGTATAGAACTCATAAATGGAATGATGCCTTTATTTAGTGATCTTTAGAAAAATGTCCATAAATACATTCTCACCTTAACTGATATGTGAAAAACCAAGGAAAATTAACTAAATATACCATTTATAAAACTGCTCATGTAATAAAAGAATGTAAACTGATGAAGGCTGCCTACATGCTAATAGTTTCTTAGAAATATCACAAATGTGCTAGATAAAAGCCTATGCTTTCTAAAATTATAGTTGGTATTCTACCAAATGATTCTAAGATTACTCCTTAATTTTGGCATTTTCATCCTTCAATTTTTTCATTTTCTTATGGGTGATATGCTAGGTAGAGATTAATTCATGTAATGGAACAAGAAAAGAGGGAACAACTCTTATTGGACCCTCTGTCTAAACTGTAATCTCTCATGTTTCTCTTTGCATGGAATTTTGTAAATTAATAATCTTTATGTCCTTGATAGAAAGAGAATTTTGAAACTTAGTAATTTGAGTGTTCTTGATAGCAAGAAAATTCTACAAATTACTTAATTCTTGGGTCTGTGAAAACATTACATTGTGGACCGTAGTCTATTTAACTTGTATTCATTAAATAATTATTTCTTGGTCATTAAATATAGTAATATATTCTTCCCACCTTTTTTTCAAATTATAAACCATCAAATTCTTACCTTCTAAAGATGAATGGAGTGAAAAAAAATCTATTTGTTGCACTCTAATTATTTCCTCATGGCATGATAAAGCCATTCGATGCTGTCATTCATTTTTTCACTGATAGAATGTGGAGAAGATGGATATTATTCAATCAAGGGTGATTTAACCTTATCATAAATAGAGGTCATAGGAAATCTAATCTTGTGCTTGAAATGTCTCTACTCTTATGCTTAAATAATGAAAGGTAAATCCACTCTTGTGCCCATTTGAATGGTATCTCCTAAGAGATACCTTGAAGGGGAAATCCACTCTTGTGTATGTTTGAAATGTATCTCTTAGGAGATACCTTGAATTGAAAATCCACTATTGTGCATGTTTTAAAGGTATCTCCTTGGAGATACCTTAAAGGTATTACACAAGCTTTGAAATATCATCCAGTAGTGCCTTTTATGAAAATTCATCTCTTCTCTTATGATTGAAAGGTATCTCTTATGAGATACCTTGAAGTGGAAATCACTCTTTTACTTGGCAAGTATCTCTTGGGAGATAGTTTTAAGGTATTATAAGGGCCTTCAAACTATCACCCAATAATGCTTTCCATGTAAAGGAAAATTACACTTATTTTTTGAAGGAAAAATCAAATCTTGTCCCTATTTGAAATGTATCTCCTAGGACATACCTTGAAGGGTAAATCAACTCTTGTGCATGTTTGAAAGGTATCTCATGATAGATACATTGAAGGTATTATAGGGGCCTTCAAAATATCACCCAGTAATGCCTCTTATGTAAAGGAAATTCCACTTATTCCTTGTAAGATAAATCCGCTCTTGTGCAAGTTTAAAAGGTATCTCCTAAGAGATACCTTGAAGGGGAAATCCACTCTTGTGCATGTTTTAAAGGTATATATTAGGAGATACCTTAAACTATAAATCCACTATTGTGCATGTTTGAAAGGTATCTCCTATGATATACTTTGAAGGTATTACATAGGCTTTCAAAATACCACCTAGTAGTGCCTTCCATGAAAAGGTATCTCCTCTCTTGTCTTTGAAAGGTATCTCTTATGAGATACCTTGAAGTGGAATTCCAATCTTGTGCTTGAAAGGTATCTTATAGGAGATACCTTGAAACCACTATAAGGGCCTTAAATATATCACCCAATAAATTTTTCCATGTAAAGGAAAATTACACTTGTTTATTGAAGGAGAAATAAACTCTTGTCCTTGTTTGAAATGCATCTCCTAAGAGATACCTTGAAGGGGAAATCAAATCTTGTGAATTTTTGAAATGTATTTCCTACAAGATACATTGAACAAATTACAAAATGTTAATCAAAAGAGTTTAGCTAGGAGACATAAAAGAAAACCCTGCAAAACCAATTTTGGACATGGTTAACCTAAGTTAGGAAGCTAAAGAGGAAATCCACTCCTGTACTTGAAAGTTATCTCCCAAGAGATACCTTGAATGTATTATAAGGGACTTTAAAATATCACCCTTTCCATGTAAAGGAAAATTATAGTTATTTGTTGATGGAGAAATCAACTATTTTCCATGTTTGAAATGTATCTCTTATGAGATACCTTGAAGGGGAAATCAAATATTGTGCATGTTTGAAATGTATCTCCTACTAGATACTTTGAAGGTATTACAATGGAATTCAAAATATCACCAAGTAGTGCCTTTTATGTAAAGGAAATTTTACTTGTTCCTTTCAGGAAAAATCCACTCTTGTGCCTATTTGAAATGTATCTCCTAAAAAATACCTTGAAGGGGAAATCCACTCTTATGCATGATTGAAAGGTATCTCTTAGGAAATACCTTGAATTGGGAATCCACTATTGTGCATGCTTGTTTTTTCATTAAGTTCCTCTATGTAATTTGGAGCATATGGGAATTGAACTTATAACTCAAGTGAAACACCACCTTATTCTAGTTATAATAATTTCATATCCTTAAAGTGCATAGAAAAAATTGTAGAATTGGCACTGGATATTTTATTTATAAATTCAACCCAAATTCCATTTCTTAATTCCTCTATAAAAGTTTGTTGAGCCAACTCTAGTTCATCACGCTCAACATGGAGAATCCCAATGTTGATTAAAAATTCAATGGGTACTTCTTCTCTACTCTTCTTTAAAAGATACTTTGTTGTCTTAAGAGAATTGAAGGCTGCCCTAGGGTCTCACAATATTAATAACTCACCCATATTGATAAATACATGGGCATCATGGAAATCCATGCAAACTACCTTTCTTAAATTTTTTGAATCCTTTTATTGGTTCTCAAATTTGTAGCATGAAAAAAATTAAAAGGATGATAATATTTATGTTTAAGTTATGCAACCAATTTAGCCAATTGATAGAATCAACCCAAGTGGTTAGAATTCTCTACATATTAGGCTCTATTTTGACTAGGTGGGTGTTACCTTATATTCACCAATGATTAAGTACTCCTCAAATTTGTTAGTGACTTTAGATAAAATTAAGGTATTAATGTAATTTTGTTAATTGAATAATCCAGTTCACCCTAATCCAAACTAGCATATGATTTGAATTATATTTTTTTAATTTTCTATTCTATTATTATTCCTACTCCTACACAACAAAAAATTAAATTTGGATTTTTTTTTTGTTGATAAACCACATGGTGGGATTTATATTAGTATTAATTTTAAAAAAACTTAAAGATGGGGTGTAGATTGCCCCTAAAATGTCATTCTATTATAAAAAACCCATAAGATTTATATTTTTTCCAAAAATTCATCCCTGATACATTAGTATTTACATCAAAATTACATTATAAAATTAAATCATTAGAAAAGGGAACCCATATAAGTCACCATTTTATACCATGTTTGTGAATCACATGACCCATTCCTCATTCAACTCTCAGTCAAGTACATAGGAGTGCCTGAGGAAATTTTGACTAATGGTGGCCTAATGGTAGTAATGTTCAAGAGCTGTGTCTATCATATTAAGGATAAATGGAAGTCACAAAACCCTAACATCTAGGAAGATCAAAAATGAAAGGTCTGAGGCCCAAAGAATGCCTATAACCAAATCTACCCATAACACCACCTCTAGATAATTTCCTTGATATTTTGACTTGAAAATTTCATGTAGTAGTAGCAGAATGTCCACCTTCTCACCTCTAAGATCTAGTAAATATGTTAAGAAACAAGAATATATGTTTGAATTGACTATGTATCTATTTCTATCTATTAAAAAATCCCTTCCTAGAACCATTTTTACCACTTCCAACTCCAAAAAGTGGAAGCAAGCAATTCTATGGGCATTTGTAATCATCTTTATCTTTGAATCTATGATGAATCACAAAAAATCCATTTTCCCTCATGTAATATGAAGGAAGATAGGCATATCCATTTTTGTTGCTATCTTGCTTCAATCTATAGTGTGAGGAAGCCTTGCCAGGATAAAATAAATAGAGTTATTCCCTCTGTGCCAAGCTATACTTCATTAATGTCACTTGATTGAGTTTGGCTATTAATATTTGGGATATCTATCCATACATTCCAATGATTAGGGGTCTTAATGCCTTCTGATTGAGAAACATCACTCAAATATTTAAAATCTTTCATTTCAAGTGAGTCTATTAAAATTTCTCCTTCCACAATAAAGGTCTCACTAATTCCATCAGATCCTTTGTTCCCTATAGAATTTGCCTCACCTTTACCCTCATGGTAATGTGCTTGGCTATACAATATTCAAGACATTTCAACATCTACTTTTAGCCAAATTACTTAAGTTATTGAAATTTATGAAAGTAATTTTACTTTAACAAATAAATCATAAAATGATATTATTATTACATAATGATTACTGATAATAAGATTATTCACAAAGTGTGTAAGAAGAAAGAAGAGGAAAAGAGGAGGAGAAGAATAATTTTTTAAGATTCAGGCTCTAGTGAGTTTACTCCATGAATCTATCTTTTACATTTTTTTCTATACTTGATGTGCTGAGATATCATTGATTGGATTACTACATCATCTGGTTTTACAATGGAATGTATTTTTGTCTATAATCTTAGCATTTATGTATCTATCTTCCTACATTGAAATTTAAATCAATCAATCCTTGGGCCAATTATTTTTAGTTCCTCCCAGTATTTTCTCAAACATTTGACTGACTTGGTTGTGAAAGGAGTTATAGCTTTGTCTATCTAGTACTTGAATTATTCATTTAACTACTTTGTGGTTATTGGAACATTATCACTAGATCAGATACTAGTGAAACCAAAAAGGGATTATTGAAGATAGATTTTTGAACTACATGCATCTTCTTCTAATTTCTTCATCTCCTCTTCCATGTCTGGTAAGATGCTCAAATGAAAAGGAAAGAAATAATATTCTTATTTCACCTTATTTGTAGAAGGAGCTATTAATTCTTCAACCATGATTTTCTCACTCAAATTACATCTAGACTTTCCTGTTGGAGTTTGAAAATACCATTCACATTTTATAACTCAATTCTTGTTACTTTTATTTCACCTATCTTATCCAAAATTTCTTGATGAACATCTAGGATGCTTGGGAAGAGTTCCTAAGATTTTTGCTTCATTTTATCTATCCATTTATCTATAGCCCTTACCCTATCCCCTATTTCCTCTACCTTAGCTATTATTTTTGGCTCAATTAGTTCTCCTGAGGTAATTTCTTGTCAGGGAAAAGATTTGGCTACTTTAGCAATTATTTCACATAATAGTGAATTTTATTCCTTTAGCTTTTCCTTGGCAGCCTTTTCTTCATCCAACTTATTAAAAAGAGAATCAATAAAAGTTTAAATATCTTCCTTAAAAGTATAAATTGTTACTTCTCCAAGGGGTATTCTTGTAAAATTTAAGTCACTCCTAGTATCTTTTTGTTTTCTCATTCCTTGGAGAGGAACTGCTAACTCAACAAATTTTTGGTCTGAAGATTCAATTAGTAACTTTGAAGTTACTTTAGCTGATTTTGGTTTCTTGCCTCTTTTATCTAGACTTTTCAATCATTGGTAATATATCTCCTAAAGATTTATCACTTACTTTGATCAAAGAGTAGTTTGTGTAGCTAGCCAAGATGAGAAATCAATTGACATGGAATTGCTACAATGAATTATTACCTATTATTGGTGACTATCTTGAACTGATAGTTATTGAGAAAGAACTTCCTAAGTTTCCATCTCTCCTTGAACTTCCTTTATATATTTAGAAACTTTATTTTTATGCTCTACTTAGTTTTTGTTCTTTTCTTAGACTTTATTTCTTCTTATTTGTCTTTTTCTTGTTGACCCACAACTTCCTTCTTAGTTTCAATTACTAGCTTTTCTTGAGAAGTATCTTAAGAAATTATTTCCTATGAAGTTAATTCTTTAGGTTATTTTTCAATTATAGGTGGCTTGACCAAAGGAATTCATGGTGGTGAACTAGGTGCAAGAGATGAAGGATGAGGAGGTGGTGACTCTTTCCTAAGAGACATCTTAAAGGTTTTGGTGACATACACCTTCAAAGGTGGAATTAACGTGGAGGAATCTATGGTAGGTGGAGTAGAAGTGGAATGAGTAGAGGTGGGAATAGAAGGAGGAATGGGAGAAAAAATAGGAGCAATAAAAACCAATGGTGATGTAGAAATAGATGGTTGTTTTGACTCCTTATCTTTTACCATTGAGAAGGTATCATCAACATTTTTCTTTAGATTTAGCTTCTATATAGGAACCTTATTACTTTATCCTTGTATTATCTCTTTCCTCTTTTGTACCACTTTAGTAGTCTCATTTATCAACTCCTTCATGCAATAATATTTATCAAGTAGCCAATTAGAAGTCATCACCAAAATATTTTAAGTCCTTTCTAAATTTTTTTTGTCATGATTATCTCCAAAAATAATAACTAGAAGTAGGGTACTGTCTCCTCCTATTTTATGGAAAACATCACTAGTAACAATACCATCATCATTCATGTCCTCAAGAATGGTAGCCAAGTCAAATTTATGGATTTGTTCAATGGTCATCCTATTTTTATCCCTTATTCTTACATCAAACTCATCCCTATAAACAATCTAAAAATCTTCTAGTGCTACGATATGCATATATTCAAGGGAAACTATATTCTCTGCCACTCCTTTGTATTCAAAATTTACCCTAGCATAAAAATGTGTCTACATGTTGTGATAAATAATCTCTTTCTACACATTTCTTGACTTGTAAATAGTGGGTAAATGATAATGGATATTTATAATAGGAAAATTAATGGTTGCCTTGTGATCCTTAAACTATAAATCATGTAATTCAACTAATTGGATATAAAATTCCATTAAGATCCACTTGTCTTTTGGATACCTTCATATCTTGATAGGTGTTCCTAAGAAACCTCCTACTCTAAGATATGAGAAATCAAGAAATTAAATGAAAATGTAGCCATATAGAGAGACTACATCCCATGCATCATCTAATGGTCTTTTATGCTTCAAAGATGTCACCAACTTGTAAATAAGCTCAAAGAAAATACCATCATTTACTAAAATGTAATTCTTATAGTATTTTTCAAAGACCAGTTAAGGATAATATTCATATATTGGTACTATTGATAGTGTACCATTGGTATTTAACCTTGAGAAGGCTCCACTAGAGGCTAATGCATATACAAGATATGACATCATTTTAAAATCAAAGGTTTGTAACACATTTTTCAACTATTGATCCATGTTATCATTGATCATTTTTACCTAGTCAATCTTAGTAAAACTCGAAGTCACATCAATGGTTATGATATAGGCATACATACAAGGTGAAAACCATTTGGCATTATTTTTTTCATTGATTCTACACAAAATATGAATGATGACATCCACTTCCTAAATAAAATATGATCTAACAATGTGTTTGGGGAACCTTGAAGGTTGTTTTATTTTCTTCAAGTAATATGTATTCATAATCTTAATACACTCTATTTTTTTGGTTTCCCACTACTTCTCAACTACATTCATTTAAATATTAATTAATTTTGGTGTGGTTGGGATCTTTGAAAATAGTAAAGGTATTAAACATATAACCTCACAACCACATTTATAACATCGTCTGTTACCACCCTAGTTATAAATTCATAGTACTTAACACATACCAACATAAACTTGGGAAGCTAAGCTAAAATTGGGAAACCTACAGCCTAAAGAATCCCACTATTTGTCATGGATTGTAAGAGTGGAGTCTTTTTAGGGGCCCTTATTGTTTCTAAAAGCTCAGTCATATATATGTGTCACATGTTTGTGTCACTTATTTCAGTGATTTTAGAAATAATACTTGACTCAATGGGGTGTCCCTTGTATTCATTCTTCATTTTTGGTTCTTAAAATCTGACCTTCTTTACTTTTACTTTCCCCTTCTTTCTCAGTTATATAATATCATCAAGTGCTAAATTTGAGGCCTCCTCAATGATCTTGCCTTGTACTTCTAATTCCAATACTTCTTTTAACCTTCCTGAACTCTCTAATCTAGACATTGACTTTTGGAAAAATTTAATGACCTTGATAAGTGTTTTTAAAATAGTCACTGATTGCTCCAAATAGTTTAGAAAATTTGAAAGGAGTTAACTCTTTAATCTTTGAAATATTTCTAATCATGTTTCAGGTCTTAAGTAATTGGAAATTTTTGAAATACTAAGTATCTCACCTTTGAGCAATAGGGCTTAAAAACCTCAAATAGGTCTTATAAACGCTTGAGCCTTAGGTTTTTTAGATGTTCAATATTTCGAGAGATAAAGACTTTGTTTTTTCAACAATAAATTACTTCGGTTCAAAATTCAAAATTAAGTAAGTTTAAGAAACCTAATTAAGTACTAAGGCAAGAGAAACATGATCAAGTTTTGGATGATGGTTCATGGGTTTGTTCAGGATTAAGACTTTGGGTTTACTTAAGCGAGTTACTTCAGTTCAAAATCATGAAGTAAGAAGATTTTAGGAACCTAAATAGGTCTTTTGGGAGTCAAGTTTTTGGTAGGATGTTACTTAATAGTAAAAACCTAAAGTTATGAAGGTTAAGAAACCAAAAGATGTACTAAGTGAAGGGAAACTTGATTGATTAAGATTTTAATATAGTTTGAGGTTTTCTACATTAGTTACTTAGGATTATGGATCTAAATAAATAAGTGATTGTAAACTCAAAGGATTAAAACCTTTGTGAATCAATGTTTTTAGGACAAGTTTCTAGGTGTCAAAAACCCAAAATAAGAAAGAGGGGCTAGTAAATCCAACTGCGTAGGGAAATTGAAAAACTAGGGCTTACATGAATATTTTCTATTTTCAAGTTTTTAACATGAATAAAACATGATAATATATTTTGAAATTTTAATTTTTTAATATAAACAACTTCTACCAAGAATTTGAAAGAGAAAACAAAGCGAAACAACACCAATAGTTAAAAAACTATGGTGAAATGAGAAAAAAGAAAAAGAAGATAAAACGACCTAAAATTTAAAAAAAAAAAAATTGAAATTGGTTTAGTAATAACTAAATTACCTCAACTTCAAATAAGTTAAGAAGAAAATCACTCAAAATTGCTCTAGAGAATAAAAATAAATAAATCAAGGTTCACAGGGGCTATTACTTATTTGAATGACTTAGAAATGAGGTGGAATTTATCAAATTTATATAAGTTATAATATATTTATTTCAAGCATGGAAAAACCACATCATCCCTTACTCCCCTTTTTAATCGGGCTCTTTTAATTACTTTACTTGTTTTAAGTAATGAAGTATAGTGCTTTTGGAATCTCAATTTGGTCTAGGTTCATGAGTAATTTGGGTTCATAAACTATAACTACTCTTACTTATGAATTTAAATAATTAAATCACTTTTTTAATCTCTATTTGACCTATAAAATTTTAGTCATGTTTTTAGGATAACTGAACTACTTTTATTTTTCAAGTAAAGTAACTTGGGAGAAATGATTAGAAATAGGGAGTGTTCATTGAGTTTTTGGGACTAGTTAATTTATTTAGTTTGGTAAGTAAAGTAATTCAATAAACTTGAATTTATCTATGAGGAGTGAATTAGGTTCTCATAATAACTTAACTTATTTTCAAGGAAGGAAAATGATTTATAAAACCTAATTTGTACTGCAAATGAGCTAAGTTACTTTTAGCTTGCTTTAAATGCTAAAGTGGATGAGTAAAAGGATTTGAGAGATATTTTTAGGAAAATGCCTTTATTTCTCTAGAGTAATTTAGGAGAAATTGAGGAATGTAAACAACAAATTAAAAATAACACTAATAGAATTCAAGTTCTTTATTCAGGAGAATGGCTTCAAACAATATAACTGACACACATGTCAAGACCAAAATGCAAAAACTTAAAAAAAATAGGGTTCCCCAAAATATGGAAGTGTCAAATTTTGGTGACACCAAAACCAAAATAGGCATGAATGATCTCCAAATTAGAAAATGTCATTTGGCAATGTACAATTAAAAAGAAGCATGAATGATCATCTTGGAAAAATGTACTCTTATGAATGATTAAAATGTGTCTCCTAGGAGATACCTTAAATTTACCTGTTGATGGGAATTTTGACATATACTAAAAACATACTTCCTCTCATATATCTCATTTGAAAAAAATGTATGTGGATTCCTTTGACCATCAGATTATATTCACCAAATACTTTATAAGAATGTTGTTATAACTACAATTTCACCAATACCAACACCAATCTCTCCCTATGGGCATGCTAAAAATTGTTGTTAATCAAGATTATGCCCTTGTAAGAATGTGTGTTGTTTCTCTCTCCTAATAAAACTTGGAATCTCTCCTAAGTGTGGGTGAATTTGGAAGGGAGATAATTTTTAGAGAGATGGATGGTTCCCTTGATGCAATCATTCAAACTTATTCTTAATCTTACTAGCTACTAATTATATCTATGAAAAGGGAGAAAGTGATACTATTTGAAATAGAACTAAAATGAAAACTAGGAATAAAGGTGATGTACCAATATGTATGACCATTTATGCTTGTAATTGAAACTTATGAAATGGATAATCTTTCACACATTATCTTCACTTTAGGAATGAATTATACAATAATATTTCATAAGGACTTGACAAATTCAATATTTATTGCAAGTATAGAAAATCCACATCAACCCTTACTTCCCTTTTTAATCGAGCTCTTTGAATTACTTTACTTGTTTTAAGTAATTAAGTAAAGCACTTTGGAATCCTGATTTTGTCTAGGTTCATGAGTAATTCATGTTCCTGAACTAGAAATGCTTTTACATATGAATTTAAATAAGTAAAAAACTTTCACAATCTTGATTTATCCTATAAAATGTTAGTTGTGTTTTTGGGACAACATGACTCCTTTTGTTTTTCAAGTAAAGTAACTTAGGAAACCTGATTATAACTAAGGAGTATTTGTTGGGTTTTCAAGACTATTTAACTTATTTAGTTTGGTAAGTAAAGTAATTCAAGAAACTTTAATTAGTCTATGAGGAGTGAATCATATTATTAGGACAACTTAGTTTATTTTCAAGGAAGTAAAGTAACTTATAAAACCTAATTTACACTAAAAATGAAATACGTTACTTTTAGCTTACTTTAAGTGCTAAAGTGGATGATTAAAAAGGATTTGAGTGATGTTTATAATAAAATTCATTTATTTATCTGGAGTAACTTAGGAGCAACTGAGGAAAGTAAACAACAAATGAAAAACAACACTCATAAATCTAAATTTCTTTATTCAGGAGACTAGCTTCAAATAATATAACTAACACACACAAGACCAAAATGCAAAATAAAATTAAAAAATGGGGTTCCCCAAAATATTGAAGTCTTGAATTTTAGGGACACCATAACCAAAACAAGCATGAATTATATCCAAATTAGAAAATGTCACTTGGAAATGTAAAACCAAAAATAGGCATGAATTGTCAATTGGGAACAACGTACTCTTATGAATGATTGAAACGTGTCTCCTAAGAGATACCTTGAATGTACCTATTAATGTGTATTTTTACCCATACTACAAACATACTTCGCTTCATCTCTCTCCTTTGAAATTTTTTTTGGAGGATTCCTTTGTGCATTAGATTATATTCACTGGTGCACATAATTTATTTTTGATTTGGTTATACCTTATTAGTTAAAGTGTAAGTTTATGTATATATTAAAAATATTGAATAATTATTTCGTTAGTTTAGAGTCAACATTTGTTGATACATTTAATCACTTCTAAAACATAAAAAATTTACATGAACTAATGTAATATGCAACTTGCATTTTACAAAATATCAATATTTAAATCATTTCAATTGCTCTATGGAATGTATTTAGGTGAAAAAAAATAACACACTTATAAAGTAGAAGGTGGCCTCAATCAAAGAGAATAATTATAGAAGGTATAACGCATCACTCCAAGAGAATTTGGATAGATTACCATATAAAACACCAAAACCAAAATTAAATCCACATAAACATCTACCATTCTATGGTGGTGAAAAAAATCATCTTCCTGATTGGTATTTTGAATTATTTAGTCCACCAAACATGCATCCAGATATATATTTGTTTAGAACTACATTAGGAAAATAATATTCTTTGATTGGAATAATCCTAACATGTGATAAGGATGAAATTAAAGATGTCCATCAATTCTAATTGGAAGTATGGAATATAGAAGAGGGAATTCTCCATCGAGTTACAACTAATTTCACTAAATTTACACCCAATAAAATGGAGTTGACAAAAAATAATATTTCTCTTTATTGTGAAAAATTTGGGTTTCATTTGATTAACTATGACAACCTTAAAATTTCAAGGTTAATAGATAGAGATAATTTGGTCAATAAAATACAAAAAATGTTGAATTAAAAATGTGAACAAGGGGCAAAAACTTCTTCTACTTGCCACCATGCAAATTTTTTTTTAAGATAACCTACAAACATGAGAGAATCAACATTGAATAAAATAAGACAAGGGAAACATATTTGTATGAAGAATTGAAAGAGGCCATACAAGTATTCACACTAGTGGAGAAAATAAGATCAAACAAAAGGTTGGAACACTTTTGTTGACACAAACTTCTAATGAGACACACAGTGAATTATCTACATTGTATATTTCATCTAACACTTATGCCTTGAACATTCATGTAGAAATATATAAATTGGGGGTTGCAAATATCAGACTAAGAAATATTTATGAAAGAGTGGTGAATGATGTAATTCATTCATTTGTAAAAATTAATGAGGTTCTAATGAAGGATGTTTTGTTAATTCTTTTTGATCTAATCAACCCTAACTCTTTTATTGAATCAAAGGAATTCCTAGAAGATATGATGGAATAAAAACTTTAATGTTAAAATTTATAGATGGCTAACACACAATTACAATATAACAAAGAATTATTTTAGAGGAGGACTACAATACACAATCATTGAGAAATAAATGTTCTTTTAGAAGGTCAAGATTTCTAAAAACTTGTACTCTATTCCATATTGTGCACAAAATATGTAATCAATATAATGAAGCCAATGAAACCATTTATAAGGCTTCAGTTTTAGAATTTTTTTGATTTTCATGTGAACTTATCAAATAAAAAGGTTGGAAGAATATTGAAATAGGGAAGAAAAAGATGGAAAAAATACATGAACAAGATAAACACTTGTTCACATAAATGAACTATTTAGCACAATAAATTTAGGAGAGAAGATGCCTTATTTTCATGGAATAACCCTTTTGGGATCATTTTTATAAGGCACTTGATTTTTTTGAAAGTGGTAATTTACCTAGTTTAGGTAAACAATATTTAAATCTGATTGGGACAATAATGCTTAGAAATATTCAAAGGGTTTCAAACAAATAAAGGTAGAACTAGAAAATCTATTAGAAAAAGGGTATATTTCCTTCTTGAAAACCCTTGAGTACAACAACATGGATGATTGGAGCAAAAAGGTGAAGCTAGGAAGTAACATATTATCAAAAATTGTAGATTATTTCAGTAATCATGATATGACACTACCACTGAACCAAAAAATCACACCTTAAGAGGTTAAGGAGAATTATAAAATTCTTGTAAAATGGTTTGATGATTTTTGTATCCTGAATGAAAGTATTTCAAAAAACAAAGAAGGGTGGGAATCAGTATCTCAAGATTCATTAAGCATATTGAAAATTTATCTACATAATGATAGAGGTCATCTTCCTGAGATAGATACAAAAATATTCAACTACCATTATGGCCCCCTTGTCTTTGGCCATCTATTTTAGAATATTTTAGTGAAATGTTCATTCTTGGTGTGAATGTCAATTTGATCATTATTGATCTTCTAAATCTCACTAAATATTTTAAGGAAGAACATCTTTTCATATTTCTTTAGGCATTAATTGAAAAAATTATTGTTGGGGCCTTCAATATATTCATCATCCATGGCATAGAACATTATCCTACCATTCAAACCTCTCTCAATAATTTTCATTTTGGTGATCTTCATTACATAGAAGATACATGTGTCATACTATGAGGTACAGATAGTTATGGATTTGATTAGACAATATTATAGTTATCAATTTTTGTCAGGATCTAGCTCATTTTTAGCTACCACATTTGTGCCTTCATTTTCAACAAAGTAGATTAGAGGATTGTTTTGACATCTAAAAAGATGTACCAACATTTAAAAAGATTAGATCATAAAAAATAGGAAGGCCATTGACAAATGATCTAGATACCATCTTTTGGGAGACACTTATATCTACTTTGAATGATCCAGATGCATGTGACATCATAGGGGTATATACAGGAGCTAGATTAGTACATGTTCGTATAAAATTAAAAATAAATTTATCTTGCATTATATACATTGAATAACAAATAATTTTTAATGTTTAATTTCAATTTTTTTTAACAAATTTAGACCAACTAATACAAGAAAAATTGCTTTGATCAGTACCAAGTACATAACATTTTTAATTTATTTTATAATCATGCTTCATTTTCCAAATATAGCATATTAACAATATTTTGGTGTATACACTTTATTATTCAAGCCTAAAAACTTCATAATATTTCATTGTGTATCACCAATGGCATTGCATACAAGTGAGGAAATAATAATAGTGGAAAATCATATTAATGAACATGACACATCACAAGATGAATAAGGTGACATAAGATCATGCATATTTTTTCAATTATATAATGTTTTATTATCAAGGATTCATAATAATGATATAATATTTCTTCATCTATTTATGTCTCAATTAAAATAATTCACAATGTAGCTCTAGCACTTTATGTCTACAAAACAACAACCCATGACACAGCTCTACAGGTTAGCACCTCTAGGAAAAAAAAGACAAGGTAAACTTTACCATAAGACACATTTTTAAAATAAATATATCAAATCAATTTATAACAAGAAATTTTAGTTAATACATTATTTAATAATTTGTAGGGAATAAAGAACCAAAGTTTCAATGAAAGAGAGCACCCATACAAACTACAAAAAAAAAGGTGAAACCCCCTTTCAATAATTGCCTAATTATATAATTTCATACAAGTATAGAATATACTAATTTTATTTATTTATTTAAACACATTAAAATTGAATTTTTCTTCATGGACATGATATTGTAAAAGACAATAAAATATAGACTTGTATCAACTTGGGATTTGGAAGTGTGGTTCATTTTATTGTTGTATAGACTGAATGTGGTTGTATTTACCCATTAAAATTTTGTTTAAAAGTTTAATTTACCTATTACAATGTTGTTTACATGTTTAATTTATCTAGTTTAAAATAACACAATATGTGTCATACTATGTCTTCAATACAATAAATTTTGATGCATACTATCCATGACAGTGTTCTTTATGAATAAAATAATAATAAAGTATATTGACATGCTAGAAACAATTATATTTATATTGATTCAAATAGTTTTTTAATTCAATGTGTCTTATTGGAAGTATATGAAGGGGGTTCAATTATTAATGTGTATTATATTCTAATTTGAATTTATTGATAGTGAAATGTAATGGCTTTGAAGAGTAAATCCTATTTTATTTTCTATGATGGGATACATAAACATATAAATATGTATTGGTATGCATAAGAGTTACAATTGATACTTTCATTACTTTAAAAATAGTAATATATGTTGATTGATCAATGTTCAATCCTTATCAACATCTATGAGAAATGAGTTATGGCTAAACCAGACTGATTCAAACTATGAAACATTCATGGTCATGTTATAAGGATTCAATATGAACTTTTATATGCACATGTGTGTTACAAAACTGGTAATGGAAATGGTACATCTGTGTATAATGAGTATTTTATTTACAAAGTGTTTGAGCATGTACTTATTTTTATATGTGTTTATATGAATCTTTATAATACTTAAAGAAATGCAAAAAAAATGAATTAAATGAAATGCATTATGTCTTTATGTTACAATAAGAAATGAAAATGAAAATCATATCAATGACCAATCTAGTAACATTTAAACCATTTTCTTAAAAAAATTCATGTTAATATATCTCTTATAATATAATACTGTTAATAAATGATTCATTTCTTTTTTAACAAATTGTAGACATATCAAAGGAGGAGCTAAAACAAACTTTTAAAAAACTATTAATTTTGGGGTTGGATGACCTATTATTTGTTGTGCATAAAACAAAATATATGCAAATGAATGATATGGGAAAAAAATATTATATAATTGAAAATATGTCATACTACATTCGAGATCATTCTAATGAAAATTTGAATGTAGCACTACAGTCTTTTTCTCATGTTGGAATTTGGTCAATGATAGAGGAAAATCATTTGAGGATATTCATTAGAGCCATGGGTTAAACAAGTTCAAATTTCATGTTTGTTTGGGGGGGAAAATATTCTAATCCATTTAATATAAACATAAAAAAAATTGGATGAAGTTATTTTTAAAGGGACCTTTAGAGATGATTTTTCAATTGGCAATATGTTGTTCATTGATTATAATTCTCAAAATTGTGTTACAAATAAAAAATTGAAAATGAGTTATGTTACATCAAGTAGATATACTAGAAATGGAATACAGAAAGATGAAAAATATTGGAGAATCAAAATGATGTCAATCATCACATTCTTGGAGAAATCAAAAAATTCATGCCAACAACTATGAACTAATGTTTAGAGAGATGTAACTTTTCATGATTCTTTCCATTGTATTTACTAATTTTAAACTATAATTCTATTAATAAACATTAATAATCATCAATTTCATACAAATGAATTCTAAATTATTTCAAAAATAGTTTTGAATTAATTTCAAAATAATCGATTCTAATTTAGAATTACTTTTCTCTGGTTATTAGTGCAATTTGATTTATGGTTGGAGATTCCCTTAAATTATTGGATTAGTATATTGACACTTGCCCATTCAGAATTTTTTCCTAATGAACAACAAATAAATTATTGTCATTGAGATATTTTATTATGTAGATGAACTAGATTGCTTAATATTTTTTCATCCATAATTTGGCCAATCAAATGGTGCCTTGTGTCCTAGCTATGGAAGCTACTTCAAAGGACTAATGATCTATATGAAGGTCCAAAAGGATGCCATGAGTTCAAAATAATCTAAACTATTCAAAATGATCTACTCCCAAATGGTTTAAAATAATTCAATTTATTTGAAATATAGAAAATTTACATATTTATGGACTAAATATTCTCCAATCCACTTTAGTTGGTATAAATTCAAATTCTTTATTATCTATGATCCAATTTAATCAAAATGATCTATGCTCATATGGTTTAAAGAAGTCTAATTTATTTAGAAAAAAACAAAACATATTTTTGGAGAATACCTTCTTTTAAATCATTGACCATTTTATAGGTATAGGTCTAAATTATTCAAAATATCCCTATTTACTCAAAATGATATATGCCCAAATGCTTCGAAATAATCCAATTTATTTAAAATGTAACACATTTATTTTTGAATAAAATTCTCTTCACTCCACTTTAGTGGGTATAAGTCTAATTAATTTAAAATAGACCAATTTATTTGAAATTATCTATTTCTAAATGCTTTTAAACACTCCAATTTATTTAGAATATATGAAATTTATTTTTTGGAGAAAATTTTCTCCATTCCAATTTATAGGGTATAAGTCCACATTATTAAAAATAGTCTAATTCAATCAAAATGATCTATGGTCCAAATGGTTTGAAACAAACCATTTTATCTGGAACATAAGAAAAAAAATTGGATAAATTTTTCTCCACTCCACTTTAGTGGGTTTGAGTCCAAATTATACAAAATAATCCTTTATATAATTTCTCACATAATAAATTATATGGATACATATCCTTCATATCTAATCTCTCTGTAATGGAATACAAATATACCCTATATATATATATATATATATATATATATATATATATATATATATATATATATATATATATATATATATATATATATATATATATATATATATATATATATTCTCTACTTGAATATTAAATATACACAAAGTCATAAATTCTTAACTGATTTTCCATTTTCAAATATTCATTTGGATATACATGCACATTTAACAAATTAATCTCAAGGAAATATTCAAAAAGTTGAACCATATAATAAAATCAAAATCTCGTTTTTAAAGGACTTGATTTTTTTCAGCATATAAAATTTTCATTATTATATAGTATTACATTATTTAGTATTGTTAACAAATTAAATATAAATCACTAAGAGTAGTCACAAATCAAATTTTAAGCATTTGAAATGAAGTCTAGATCTAACATTTTCAAGTATCAATTTTGAATTTTTGGCTACATATATATAGTCAATGGATAAAATTGAATAGTCACTCTTGGTCAAATAAATTCATGTGGCTTGACTCCCTCCTTGAAGTATATGTATATAGGTATAATTTGGTCATTAAGTAACTAAATAAAATCCCACCTCCTACTTATGGTGGATAAGAGAATGGTGATGCTGCTATAGAATGGATGGTTAACTTGTATAAGTATTTAACTTTATATAATATTATTTGAAATGCTAATGATAAAATTGGCTCCTATAAATTGGTGGGTGATGCAATTTTATGGTGGAACCATGTTCATGTTATGAAGATAAATTATTGTAACATCCCCATAAGGATTGAATAGAATATTACAATAATTGTTTTAATATTTACATAACACTTATTCTTTCATTAGATTACACCATGCGAATCTAATTAGTGATCTTAATATACTAAGTATATTAAACATAAGTAAATATGTATCAGTAATAGATATTGATCACTAGCATATTGTGTAACATAACATAACTGCATAAGGAAATTAAATATATTAAAATCTAGCCATGACCAGTACAATAATACAATCACTACTATCAATGTAAAATAATTAATCAATAACATTTAAAATAGGCATTATGCCTCAAAATAAATAAAATAATAGATACAATGCTCTACAAATATTGAATCTCTCTGACTCTAGTATCTCTGATAATCTCAAATGTAGTGTCCAATAAATATAGTAGTGGAAAGGGAGAGCATCATAAGAGAAATTTTTCACACCAACAAAAAATCGTCAATCCCTCAAAAAATCCACCAAATAGGTTATGGCCCTCTCTTCATAAATGGGTAGATAGTGATTGTTTAGTAACTGAAAAAGACATGCTAGTACCCATGTGCTGTAATATTTCTACTACATGATGTTTACCATAAATAAAATAGGCTATAACATGATATCACACAAACATGTAAATCACATATATGAAGTGATAATGTATATCTAAATGTTAATTTGGCTAATTTTTTTAAATATCTATTGATCTTTTGGATTAGCCAAATTCATACATGCTACTTGATCGGATTACCTTCATCTGGCATTAGTGGTGCTAAGTAAGTTAGTAAAGTCCATCTCACTACTTATTTATTACCAACAATGTGATATATAGTTAACAATATTTTTACCAATGTATTGATACAAATTATTCCAATAGCAGGTATAAAAACATGCCACATATAGGATTAATCTTTATGCATACATTTATTCCATCAAACATATGTATGAATATAAAACATTACTTAAACAAAGATCATAAAAATTAAGTTTATTTACCAAATGGGTAAAAAATAAACTCATAATATGAAATATATCATCCCTAAGTAAATGCAAATGTAATAAAATCGACATTATCTACATATATTGCACATACTACACAATCATAGCAGTACTCATAATAAAATTAGCTTATAAACCCAAAATATAATCTTTCATTTTATTATACATCTTAGGAGGCTTTATTCATATATTTAAAACACCTTATCCTTTAGGTTTTTATGACTTCATTACTAAAAAGTGTAAAACTATAGGTATTGACCCCATATTTATTCATACTAGTTATAATGATGTATGTGGTCCTGAGTTCACATATAAGTATACAACATATATTTATACACTTTTCATAATATATATATCCCCTAATAAATATATCTTACTCTATCATACTAAGGTATTTTCCCATTTTATTCAATTACTTTCCATGAATAAGAATTTAAAACTAAATAGGATCTCAACATTTCCTAAATCCCTAAATATGTTCTCAAATTTAAACATAAAGGATATTGTTTAATTTTGATATAAAAAATCATCCCAAAATAGTTACCTTATTATTTCCTTTAATAAAATCCTTATAATATATATGTATAAAATTAAATAGAGTTAAATTGACCAAATAATCCATCCAATCCTAAAATTAACTTAGATGTTAATGGAGGTTTTCATACTCTTTCAAAATTTTCAAGTGTATCTATCAATTAAAACCAATACTGAAAAGTAATTCTTTGAGAGCTATTGACTTATCAGTATAAAACATATTTTTATAAGTGTTTGAAAAATATGACCTATTATACATATATTAACTTGACCTCGACACAATCATTCACCCATTATAAGAGCTTATAAGTTAAAAAACTCAAATTACATTACTAGTTTCTAAATTGATACTAAACTTATGTCATTTATCTCATAAATACTTATATGGATACATATCCTTCATATTGAATCTATCTACAATGGAAGATGAATAGACCCTATATGCATATATATTTTTCTCTATTTGAATATTAAATATACACAATCATAAATTCTAAATTTAAATGATTTTCTAATTTCAAAATATTCATTTGGTTGTACTTTCACATTTCATCAATTGATCTCAAGGAAATTATAAAAAGGTTTAAACATATAAGAAAATTAGAATATGATTTTGAAGGGACTTGATTTTTATTTGGAATATAAATTTTACATAACTATACAGTACTAAATTCTTCAATATTATTCACAAATTAAATATAAATCACTAGAATTAGTCACAAATCAAGTTTTAAGCATTGAAATCAAGTCTAGATCTAACATTTTCAAGT
>JARHVA010002286.1:1182500-1197500 GCA_037957365.1 Torreya grandis | reverse complement strand
AGATTGTCATGGCTGCCAATAAAAGGTTTATAAGAGTTCCTTGAGTGGTACCTTTTATTTGGGTTCCACTCATATTGAAACTTGAATATACCTACTTGGCTAATTGCTTGGGTTGCCAACATTAAAAGTTGGGAAAGTTCCTTGTGAGGAACCTTTTATTTGGGATCTAGTCATCCTGACATTTGAATGAATTATGTTGCTTTATTTATTAAATTTTGCTTTTTATTTTTAATCTAATGGAAAGGAATTATTAATACCTTAATGTTATAAATTATTAATTTATGAAATGATGTATGGAATAATGAATTATGTTTCATAATGGATGTCTGATTTTATTATTGATTACATAAGTTAACCATTTATAATGCCACTCTAATTTAATTACTTGTAGGCCTTACACTCTTTTATACAACATTAGTTGTGACAACTAAAATTAATTGAATAATTATAGAATTACATTATGGAATTTATAAACATCTAATTTTTATAAGGAAAAATTAAGTGAAAGGACCCTTATGGTGATAGGGTGTTGTAACCTAGCTGGTAGCACTCCAAATATTGTACTAAATCTATTACTCATATACTTTTATAATTTTTGATTGAATTATGATAAATCGACAAGTATGAAGTTAATTTTGTTTATTTTTTTTAAGTTCTTGTGTATTTTATTGCTTGAATATTGATTTTAACACATGTAATATAACCCATAACATAAGAACCTTAAGTCTAACCTTCTTAGTTAAGCCCTTTCTTTATCTTAGCCATCCTCGTGTATGATTGAAACCCATAGAGGAGAATGTGAAATTTTCCTAGGGTTAAAGACCTAAAAATAATCATATGAGGTAATAAAAAGAGACACTTATGGTGCTCAAGACTTATCAATTTATGCGCACACTGATACACCCCAAATCTCATTATCCCTCTAAACAAAAAATTGTTTCCCCATAGTGCCTTTTGTACATACTTACCTATAGTGAATTTCTTTAGTTTCCTCTCCTTTGGTTCTAGTCACGTTAACATGTATTTCATCAAACATTTCATTGCATTATCAAGTGGGTATAATATGTATCCAAACTATACTTTGATATACGATTCCAAAAAAAAATTGGTTTTGTTTCATCTTTATTTCCTCATCATGCATATAGTTTAGAATATGTTATTATAATATCAAATACCATGATATATGATCCAAGGTACTCTTAGATAGTAAAATAATACATCCTATTTTGTTTCCTTGGGGTGATCTAGTAGTCTTTGTAAATAAGAAAGATGTCACTCTAAGGATTTGTATTGATTATCGCAAGTTGAACAAGGTAACAATCAAAAAACACTATCCTTTACCAATAATTGACGATTTGTTTGACCAAATGAAAGGTGTTTCAGTCTTTTCCAAGATAGACTTGAGGAGTTTTTACCATCATTTGCACATTAAGGAAGAGGACATTCATAAAACTTCCTTTAGGACCTGATATGGACATTAAAATTTTATATTTTTGCCTTTTGGATTAACCAATGCATTGCAACCTTCATAAACCTTATGAACAACATTTTTAGAGATTATATGGATAATTTTGTGCTAGTTTTTTTCATGATATTTTAATTTATTCAAAATATGAGGTTGAGAATGACTAACACCTTTGTCTAGTCTTGTAAAGACAAATACAACAAAAGCTATTTGGAAAATTGTCCAACTATGCATTCTTTGAATCTATAATTCATTACTTGGGACACATTTTTTCCAAATAAGGTATTTATATTAACCCCACCAAGATTAAAGCCATCTAATATTGGCTAACTCCTTCTAATGTGCATGAAGTGTGAAGCTTCATGGGTTTGGCTAGTTACTACCGGTGCTGCATTGAAAACTTTTATAGTGTGGCCTATCCTATCACTTTATTGAAGTACAAAGGAAAGTAGTTTGAATGGACCCCTCAGTGTGAGGAAGATTTTATTAAGTTGAAGGGACTACTTACTATAAATCCTATTTTGATCATATGAGACCTAAATGGCAATTTTTAAGTTTAGACTGATTCTTTCAAAGAAGTCTATGGAGGAATATTGAATCAAGATGACAAGGTTGTACCCTATGAGTCATAAAATTTAAAATAGCATGAAAAAAATTAACCTAAAAATGACATGGAACTTATTTACATTATCCATGCACTTGAGCAATGGAAACAATTTCTATTGGGAAAACTTTTAGAGTTAAATCTGATCATAGAAGTCTTGAGTATTTATACTCTTAAGAAGATTTGAATGCACACTAGCATAGATGAATGGAATTTTTTAGCAATTTTGACATGAATATTTCCTATGTCAAAGGAAAGGAAAACCATGTGGTTGATGTACTTAGGAGATGCACATACCTTACTACCTTATGAATATTACAAGGAAATTTTATAAGTGTTGTTTTGGAATAGCAAATTGTTGGTGTATTCTACCATGAAGTGTAGGTTTAGCTAATGAGCCTGTAGCAAAAATATTTTCTAAATTTTATATTGCAATAGATGTCATAATTAGGCATAAAGGAAAAATTTACATCCCCATGATGGGTGATTCGATAATTTTTTTACTTAAGCAAGTTCATACAACACCTTACTATGCTCATTTATGTGTGAGAAAAATGATGCACAAGCTAGAAATATCTATTTTTAGCCTGGGATGAGGCATGATGTCACTAAATTTGTAGTGAAATACTTAAAATGCTAGTGGGTTAAACCTAAGAATTACCATCTAAGAGGGTTGTTTTACCCTCATGATATTCCTAAAGATAATTGGGTGGTATTCTCACTTGATTCTATTTTGGGGCTACCAAAATCATGTAATAAGTATGACATAATAGTGATAATTATTAATAAAGCAGCTAAATTTAGTAATTTTACTACTATAAATTTGATAGATGATCCATCTAAATTTGCATAATGTTTTCTAAAAGAGGTAGTAAGACTCCATATCATACCTGAAGTTATCATATCATATTATGAAAAACTATTAAATTCAAGGTTTTGGTGCACGTTAACATCAACATTCAGTATAGAGCTAAACTTTAGCTCATCATATCATATAAAAATAGATTGGCAAACTCAATAGCTAAACCAAGTGGTTGAATACATGATGAACCTATATGTAATGGATCAACAAACCAAATGGGATGATTATCTTCATCTAGTAGAGTTTGCATATAATAATCCATTTCATTTAGTTATTAAGATGACTTATTTTGAGGCCTTATATGGATGTAAGTATAGAACAACTATTGGATGGGACAACTTAGAAAATAGGGGAATTAATGGGCCTGATTTTCTACTAGAATATTATAGGCATATGGAAATAATAAGGTAC
This sequence comes from Torreya grandis, assembly GCA_037957365.1. Lineage (NCBI taxonomy): Eukaryota > Viridiplantae > Streptophyta > Pinopsida > Cupressales > Taxaceae > Torreya > Torreya grandis. The sequence continues at coordinate 1,194,158 of JARHVA010002286.1, read as the reverse complement.
AATTTAAAGGTAGCCTATGACAAATATAAAAGATATGTAGATCTTAAGAGAACCCCATGGGAATTCATCATAGGGGACAATTTTGTTTTTGTGCATTAGACTACATAAAATTTATATTAAATTTGGAAAGGCATCCAAGTTGGCACCACAATTTGTTGAGCCTTTCATCATAGTGGAAAAGATTAGTTGTATTGCTTATCAGTTGGCACTTCCTCCTTCTCTTTCAAGGATTCATGATGTTTTTCATGTTTCATTATTGAGATAACATATACCTGATCTATCTCATGTTTTAGATTGGACTCATTTACAGGTTATGGAAGAGGAAAACATATAGTTGGAACTAGTGAGAATCTTGAAACATCATAGTGTTAAGTTGCATAATAGGGACATATAGTAAGTTTTTTTACAATGGGATCTTATCAATGAAAGAAGCACCACTTAGGAGGATGCTCATGTTTTCAACCAACATTATGCATGGCTTTTTGATTAAGTCATCGAGATGACTCCTTTTCATGTGGGGGGGGGGGGGGGGGGGGGGGAGATGTAATGATACCATATTTTCATATATATTCTACTATTATTACTTTATCACTTTGATACTACATTGGTTTAGATGTTTTTTAATTGGTTTATATGGTACTTTATACAATAGTGTTGGATGCATACTTACTCTATGATTAATTATGGTATGGACTTATTATTATTCTACTATTGATGATTTTATAATTAATGTAGATGGTTGGATTATGGCATAATGCATTTATGCCATGTTGGTGATTGTAGGTTGTTTATGAACTAGGTAGGTTTTTCAAGATCATAATCCTAGAACCATGTTTTTGAGCACATCTATATGATCGATAGGTTTAATATTATTTGATTTTCTTTCAAACAATTTGATTTGGTCATAATTTTTCATTATGTGTTTTTCAGTTGTGGTCTTTGTGTATGTATTGAATTTTGTAACTTATTAGTTTTGTTGTAAGTTATTACATGCTATTTTGGTTCATTATTTTGTATTATCTATTATCAGTCACCACCTTTTTTTGTACTCGTAACTTCATTTTTTATTATGTAGGGTTTTTGAATCAGGTTTCATGTTCATCCCTACCGATTCATTAAACCTATCCAATCTACCTAGACCTAACCCTTGGGAAGCCTTGTTATCCCCCTACTACTGTAACCCCCCTTGGACATAGCATTATTATCTAAGGATTATTGCATTTTTTTTAAACAACTATATAATTATGGTTTGAATTAAACATAGTGTAAAATCTTAATGTTATTATCACATCAACTTGGGTTTATGGCTTATGTGGAAAAATCATTAAGCCTTATTTAATAATGCAGGTGGTGAGGATTATGATGATAGTATTTCATTTATATTAATCTTGATTAATTTTACTAATCTATCCTCCTATTGGCTGAAGTGTGTTTTCTTGATGAGCCTTCTAAACTTACCATTAATGGTAAGGTTAGTGGTATTTCCTTGGGATACGATGCATTTATCCCTCCTTAAAAAAATTTAGTGAAAGTTGATGGAGTATGTGGAAATGGATGAAAAGGTATGGGGAAGGTGGATAATAGATATAATTTTACAAATATGGGGACTTTTGGACGCAAACAGTGAACTAGTTTGCCTTGTTTTAATGGTGAACTAGTCAGTTGGAAAGAATACAATGATTTTGGATGAATATTTGAGATTGACATTCCTTATATATTTTCTACATGGGTTTTAAGTAAGTTTGTATTTTTATTTTTTGGCTAAATTTTTTATTGGTTTGCTATAATGATAAAAAAATTAAAGGTTACAATATAGCTAGAAGTCCTCAGATTTTTGGGTGTATGCATAGACCTATTATAATGATATGTTTATTACAAATTTACTTGAAATAAACAATAAGTTGCATATATATATATAATGAAATCCATTTCTAATCATTACACAGTTATGTCATTATGATCTGGGGCAAGTCTATGTATGTTGTTTTGTTTGAATATCTTTCTCTTAGTCGTTGCTTTATGCATGACTATTTTTCTTATGTCATGCTATGATGTAAAAATTTGTAGATCCTATGTTTATAATCATTCCAGTTGAGTATTATTTCTTTTTAAGATTGTGTTTATATAATAAAAGTCTTTGGGTTCTTAAGTACCTTTATGGATGAAAGTCTGGGGTTATAAATGGTTAAGATGCAACCTAAGATTGGAGGAATCAATTATAGACTAGATAGTTTCATTTGATTTGAAACCATTTACGTTACTTTTATATAATGGTCATTTTCACTCCTTATGTGAATTTAAAATCCAACTATGTATTTGTAACCTTCATTGTGTTAATTCATCTATGGATTTATTGTTTCCTTTCAGTGATATTTATCTAGGTGGTGAATATTTTGTTATTTAAAGGACTACGATATTTTGTTTAGTCTACAGAAGGAAATCTTATCCTTGTCTTATTTGATATTTGGAATTATCTCATTTTGACTATGAATGTTGTTATTTGAGCCTTTTTTTTCTTTTATGTGGATTTCATAAATCTTTAGTTGACTGGTTCATGGGTTTTTTTTTTCAATTAATTTATAGTTTTTGTGTGTGTGTGTGTGTGTGTGTGTGTGTGTGTAGTTTAATTCACTCTATATATTTGTGTGTGTGTGTGTGATTAATGTGGCTATGCATTTAAGTGTGACTAGACAATTCACTTGAAACTTTGATTTCACTATCTTGGGGTCTTTGACTTTAGTAAGAGTTATCCATTAATGTTTTGTTCATAGTTCCATCCTTATGTTTTTTAATCGATTGTGTCAAAACTAAATGATTATTCCATGTTATATTATGATTATTAAAACTTGACTTAGACATTTTTAAGTTTGTTGAGATGAATTGATAATTATTATTTTAGGTATAATTTAATTATGATTATATCATTTTATTTCTTATTGAAATATGTACAAATCCATTCCTAGAGGAGACTAAAATAGTTATAGGTATACATTAAGGGTTTAGATGTTTAAAGATCGATTGGGATATTAGATGAGGTCCAAGTGGGATGAATTTGGAAGATATATAATAGATTAAAATTTAATCCATTGTATTCCTTCGATGGTCTGAATTAACCATCATCACCCTTAACCTATACCTTGATGGTTTAAGTATTCCCATCTCACCTTGGAATGAATAGACATTGCCATATATGTTCGTTGTGGTCATGTACTTGTTTGGAGTCTAATGTGATAAAAATACATTACCTATTATCAGTTATCATAACCAATAACCTACTAATTGTTGGGTTGGTAAGGGTCATTGATGGGGGCTTCATATGGCTAGAGGTGAAGGCTTGTCCTGATCAGTTGGTTCACGTTCAACTTATATATAGATAATTTTGCATGGAAGATTGTTACAAATGTTTTTATTAATTTGATTACATTAAGTTATTATTGTTGAATTTATTATCATAATGATATTTTTGGATGCTAATAAACCTTGTGAATAGAATATGGAAATGAATTATCAAGAGGGTGAAATAAATAAGGTTGAAGTTGTATATAGGTACTTTGTAATGGTATTATTTAAACTTATTCGTTATGATGAACTAATTAAGACTCATATGTTTATGTTAGTAACTTATATGATCTATAAAGTGATTTAGATAATTAATGAACCAACTCTCAAAGTTCTAACAATCTGGAACAAAAATGATTTGGTACTAATTTGACTTGTGTTAGAAGTAAATACCTCTAATTATATTATTTCTAGTTTTTAATGAGAATTACTTAGAAATATATGATGAATCTATATTCTATAAATGCTTCCATTTCAAAGGATGTGCATTAGGTTATTATTATTATTAATGTTTATTCAAAATATCATTTTATGAAATTATAAACAAATGAATGGTTACAAATAGATGGCTATAGTTGTATACTTCAAATTGTATATGAATTAATCAAAGATATTGATTGTTCTTAAATTACATATGCATTTAAACTTACCTTAGTCAGTTTTATTTAGAATAAATAAAGTGGAATAATATTTATGGGATAGATGGTTACTCTTATCTGTAATTACATAACTACGTTAGAACATCTAATGCTTGTAGCAATGTATTAAGCTAGACTATTATAAATATGAAATAAATACTTCATGCACTTCAGACCTATTGGACTACATGTAAGGTATGTTTCAATGATATATTATCATTTCTCCAATTCATACATATGAATATGAAATCTGAAAGTAATTCATAAATAATTATAGCAATGGTAAAAGAATAGATAAATTTGAATTGCAATAGTCATGCACAATACTTTCCTTATCTGTTTAAATAAATACATTTTATCAAACTAAAGTGTAGCCTTAAAGAATAATTAGTTTTATTTTCATGTTAAATAATATAAACTATATATCTATGCTCTTCCCCCCTTGAGTGGTAGTTTGCCATGGCTACCAATAGAAAGTTAATAATAGTTACTTGAATGAAACATTTTATTTAGGTTCCACTCATGTTGAAACTCGAATAAACCTGCTTGGTTGGTTGTTTGGGATGCCAATAGTAAATTTTTTGAAATTTACTTATGAGGAACATTTTTTTTGGGTTCCAATCATTTTGACACTTGAATGAATTCCATTGCTTTATTTATTAAATTATGGTTGTTGTTTTTGATTTGATGGAAAGGAATTATTAATACCCTAAAGCTATAAAGTATTCATTTATTAAATGATGTATGTAATAATAAATGATCTTTCATAATGGATGCCTTATTTTATTATTGATTGCATAAGTTATCCTTTTATAAGGTAACTCATCTTTAATTACTTGTAGGCCTTATACTCTTTTATATAGCATTGGCTATGCCAATTAAATGTAATTGAATAACTATAGTATGACATTATGGAGTTTATATGCATCTAATTTTTATAAGGAATAATTAAGTTTGAGGACCCTTAAGGCTCTAGGGTGTTGTAACCTAGTCGATAGCACTCCAAATATTGTACTAAATCTGTTGTTCGTATACTTTTATAATTTTTACTTGAATAATGATAAATTTGAATGTGTGAAGTTAATTTTGTTGCTGATTTTTTAGTACTTGTGTATTTTATGGCTTTAATCATGATTTCAACACAAGATTAATCTAACCCATAACTTAAGAAACTTAAGTCTAACCTTCTTTATTAATCCCTTTCATTAACTTAGCCATCCTCATGTAATATTGAAACCCACTAAGGAGAATAAGGCATTTTCCTAGGGTTAAATACTTATAAATGATCCTATGAGGTAATAGTGAGTGTCACTTATGGTTCTCAAGACTTATCAATGTATGTGTATACTGATATGCCCTAAATCCCATTAGACCTCTAAAAAAAAAACTAATTTCCCCATAGTGCCTTCTGTATGTACTTATCTCTAGTGAATTGCCTTAGTTTCCTATGATTTGTTTCTTTTCGTGTTAATGTGTAGTTCATCTAATGTCTCATTGTGTTAGTGGGTCTAACATATATCCAAAGTGTACTCTGATATATAATTCCAATTTTTTTTGGGGTTGTTTCATGAATATCAATAATAACAAACATAATATTCTAAAGCATTGTAAAGACATTTTTCTAGTGCATATATAATAGTAATTAGATATATTATATTAGATTTATGTTCCCATAATAATAAAAATATATAATTAAAGTAACCTTATATAATAATAATAATAATAATAATAATAATAATAATAATAATAATAATACACCATTAAGAATTAAGTCTACTTATAATATACAAAATTCAATCACGCATACAAGATTATTCCATATTTATGTACTAACATTTAAAATACACAAACTCTGATGTCTAACTGCAATTATCTTTCAAAACATAATAACTCTCACAATTCAAACACATAATGTATATAACATGTAAAATATAATGTGATGTGTGCATGTGTTTATCAGTTCCTCTATCATCCTTCACCATTTGCTTCTACATCACCCTCTTAGATGATGCTCTGCTTCTGTCATGTTCTGAGTGATGAACTCTCCTGCATCCAACTCACAATGAGAACATAGGTAGTCAAATACATCGTGATATATATCATAAAATAATGTTGTAGTATGAAATTTAACATAGTCATTATTCATATAATTCATAATTTTTCAAATTATAATAATTAAATAATGAAATATAAGTAACATATATATGTCCCATAACATCATATGACTTAAAATTTAGTTAAAAGTAAGCAATAAATTTCACAACCATAATAATCCATGAATAATTAGGTAAATTAGATTAGTTATAAAATTGGGATGTAATATCCTTCCTCCTTAAAGTTATTCATCATCTCAATGACACTTATTAAAATAACAGTTTAGAATAACAAACAAATTTTATCAAAAAATAACATAGTATGAAGCCTCAAATAAAGCAAAGAAATGTGGAAATGACCTATGAATCTCATCATAGTCCTCCCAAGTAGAAATATCCTTAGAGTATTGGTCCCATAATACCTTGAACTAGGACACTTCTCTATTATTTAGATGAATATTGTGAGTTGATTATTATTTTAGGTTCTACCATAACCTCCTTGGGATCCAGAACCTACAAAGCATTCCAATCCAGCACATGTAAAGAATTAGATATATAATTTTTAGGATAAGATACATGGAAGACATTATGTAATAGAGTTATAGATAGTGTCAATGGAAGCCCATATTATATAATATTTACCACTTCTAAAACCTCAAAGGGTCCCACATATATTGGTGAAAGTTTTAATGACTTACCTAAATTTAATTGAGCTCTTTTGTGGCTTAACTCACCGAGGTGTTCTCTTTAGATCAGCATAACTATTCTACTTATCATTGGCCTCATCCAATCTATATCTAATTTTTATAACTTTTTCTTAAATTTTTCAAAGCATCTCATGTCCAAATACTATAATGTCTTCTAACATATCCCAATTGATTGGTGTACTGCATGTTCACCCATAAAGTGCTTCAAACAATTCCATCTTCAAAGTAGATTGGTATGAATATTTGTATGCAAACTCAACCAATAGAAGGTATTATTCCCATTTTTATTATTGATACATGAAATATATATGAATAATATAATCTAACACCTGATTAACTTTATCAATTTGATTATTAGTTTGTGGATGATATGTAGTGTCGAAGTTGAGTTATGTACCCAAAGCTAAATTCAGAGTTAACCAAAACTTATAAGTCATTCTTAGATCAAGATCCAATTGATAGTCAATGAAAATCCATGCAATAAATACACATCCTTTACAAATCTCTTCATAATATTTGTTACATCATCTATCAAATTGCTTGGTAAGAAAGGCACTACATTGGTTAGTTTATCAGTTACAACCAAGATCATGTTGTGCCTATTTCATTATAATGGTAATCCTTAGACAAATTCCATACTAAATACCTATCATTTCAGATTTAATATGTCATGTTGATAATAACAATATAATTAGGTGAACATGTTCAACTTTTACTTGCTAACATTTCAGATAATTTGACACAAAGTCTATTACATCTTTCTTGATTCCCTTCTAGAAATAAAGTGGTCTAAGCTCTACCATTAACTTGGTTACTCTTGGATGTCTTAAATATAGGGTGTTATATATTTCCTTTAGCATGGTGATCTTCATATTTTCCTGATCTAGAACATACATCATTTTATTTTATCGTATAATACCATCACTCTCTATGGTGTATCCTTTATACCTGGGATATTGAGCATTCTTAAACAAATCTTTCTTGACCCAATTATAGAATTCATCTCCTCATGATAAATAAATTAAATAATATTTTTAAGTAATATTTATAGTATCTATAATTACTATGTACCCTATATGACTTAAGGCATCATCTACTATATTCTCATTCTCTTTGATGTGATTTATATAAAATTCATAATCAGATAGAAAGTCTAATCGACATCTTTCATAAGTAATCAAATTTGATTAGGTGAAGATGTATTTGAGTCCTAACTTACCAATATTGAGATCAAATGATTTTTCTTATAAATAATGTCATTAAACTTGCAAAGCATAAAAAATTACTTCAATCTCAAGATGATTAGGGGCATAATTTACCTTATAAGGTTTAAACTTCCTTGACACAAGCCACTACTACACCATCCTACATAAGGAATCCTCCTAGTCCATCCCCAGATGCATCTATGATTACTAAAAATTAACCATTGGGATTAATAAATATTAACACTTGTGCTAATGTAAGCCATCTTTTAATTTTTAAAAATTTACTTCACACTTATTTAACTAGAAAAAATTTTTATTCTTACATTGCAAAGAGGTAGTCAGATTAGATATCTTTGAAAAATTTGAAATGAATTTCCTATAAGATCCTAATAATCCCATGAGAATCCTCACCTCATGGACATTATTTAGTGTTGGCCACTCCATAATGGCTCTTATCTTAGTTGGATCAATAAAAATTCCATTTGTTAAGATAATATGTCCTAGATATTGCACTTTCTTTTCAAAAAATGTACACTTGGACAAAATTCCATATAGATTGTACTTCCATAGACGTTTGAAAACCAAATCCAAATTTTGAGGATGATCTTATTCATCCTTGCAATATTTATGAATTCCATATAAAAATACCAAAATAAAATGATCTAGGTAATCTCTGAACACATTGCTCATGAGATTCATGAATGTTCAAGTTGGATTCCTCAATCTAAATGGTAATACTATAAACTTTTAATTCCAATATCAATTTGTAAATGTCATATTTGTAATATCCTTATCTTTTATTCTAGACTAATAATATCCATCTCTAAGATTAATCATAGAAAAGACCATTGCTCCTTGTATTTTATTGAAAATATCACCTATTTGTGGTAGTAGATACCTATTTTTTATGGTCACTTTATTCAACATTATATAATCAATACAAAATCAAAAAGTACCTTCTATATTCAAAATGAAGACAACTAGTGCACTCCATGGTGACACACTTGGTCTAATAAACCCTTTAGATGATAACTCTTGAATTTATGCCTTCAATTTGATTAATTCAGTGGTTATCATTCTATATGGAGCCTTAGACTAAGGTTTTAATAATATTTTGATATCAATATAAAAATAAAACTCACATTTAGGAGGAAATACTAGTAATTCCCCTTGACACACATCATGTAAATACCTAAGGAAATGATAATCTTCAATTTATGTTTCCTTAGTTTCTTCCCTTTCATTATCTTAACTATAAATGTTTGACATGTTTTTCCTTAAACCTTCCTAAGTTGCATTATATAAATCTATCTAAGCCTTAACTCCATTTTTAGATAGTAGTCAACCTTGGCATTATGCTTTTCAAGTAGTTAACTCCTAATATCATATCATTTTACCCTAGTGGTGTTTCATAATGATCCACAATCTTTGTGAATTATAATAACCTAATTTATTATTCAACTAAACACTTCTCAACTTGGACTATAGAATCTTTCCCATATTATACCAAGCATGCATTTGTCATTACACCACCTTTTCTAGAAAATTTATTTGGAATTATAGGAGCTATAAAACATTATGTTTCTCCTATATCTATCAAAATGGAAAATAGATGTTCATAAAAAATACCTAATAGTGTCAAACATGAATCTTGGAATTTAGATTAATGATTATCAAGTACCACATGAATACATTCCTAAAATTTTCATTGTTTAGGGGTAGAACCTTTGTTCCTAAACCTGTCTTGGGTACATTCATGGGTAAAATGGTCACCTCCACAAATGAAGTAACTTATTGGTGGTTCCTTTCTATTAGACTATTAGTCTCCCTTGAAACCACCTTTGGAACCATTACCAATTTTATTACTACTTGAACCATAGTTTAATCTAGTATTATGACTCTTGAACTTACTCTTGGAGTCTCCACTCCTCTATTTCCTGTTCTTATTCTTGGAAGTTGGCATATAAATTCCAATTTTTTTATTAAACTTATCCCTAACCTAAGTAAAAGATTTCAAATTTTACTCCTATTTGATTTATTTTTCAAATATTTAGTCCATTGTAGATGGTCCATAATTGTCCACTTCTCCACAAATCTTGGGTTTTAATCCCATGATTAACTTCTTAATCCTAAACCTCTCATCTACCTAATATTGAGTTACATATTTCAGAAATTTTGTGAACTATTCCTAGTACTCATTCACTGATAAGTCTCCTTGCTTCATATTCTATAATTTTTTAATATTTTGGTCAAAATATAATTGTGGAAGTGAACATGATTTGAATAGTGTCATAAACTACTGCCAAGTAGTGGTGGTTGAGTTTAGATTCATTTGCAACTTCTTGTTGTCCCACCATATAGCTACTTCTCCAACTAAATGATAAGCTCCCCAAATGGGTTTGGTTACCTTGAATTATTTTTTAATCTCAAAATACTTTTCCATTTAAGTCAACCATGCTTTATCTAAACCTTTCATAATAGTTACATCAAACTTAGGTGGATTCACCTTTTTCATATCCCTTACCAATTTTGTGGTTACACATACTCTCACATCTTGAGGCACTTCCTCATGTCTCTATTCTTGAGTAATTTACTACTTATAAGGATGATCTCTAGACTCATCCTAATGGGATTCTTCCTTATGTCCATGAATTTCCTATTCCATGGTTATAATTTTTTCCTTAGTCTCAATCATGGTTGTAATAATCTAATCCATTTTTTTTGCTTATTTAATGATAAATTGGTTAGGATAAAAATGAGGCTTATTACCATTCACATTTTAAGGACCCTATAAATATTACCTTTCTTAAATAATTATTCTTTATAACATCATAATAAAATGAAAACATTAATGGACTCATTAAATCCTAGAGTTTGAGTCACAACTCTGATGCCATAATGTAACATATTCACATGGATTTATTATAATAATGCAATAATTTTTTTTAATATTTATATAACACTTATTATTTCATTAGATTACACCAAGAGAATATAATTAGTGATCTTAACATACTAACTAAGTATATTAAAACTAAGTAAACATGTATCAATAAAAGTTATTAATCACTAGCATCCCATGTAACATAACATAACTAAATAAGGAAAGAAAATTTATTAAAATCCATCCATGAATAATACAATAATACAACCACTATTATCAATGTATAGTAAATAGTCAATTACATTTCAAACATCCATTATGCCTTAACATAAATATAATAATAGATACAATGATCCATGGAATTTGAGTCACTCTAACTCCAGTATCTCTAATAATCTCAAGTGTATCCTCCAATATGTACTATAGTGGGAAGAGAAAGAATAATATAAATGTTTTTACACACTAACCAAAAACCATATATACCACACATAATCCTCCAAATATGGAATATCCCTCCCTTAATGAATGGGTAGATTGTGATGGTGAGGGAATCAAGAGAGACATGTTAATACTTATGTCTTGTAAGATTTCTACTACATGATGTGTTCCATAGAGAAAATAATTTATAAAATGATATCAAAAAAACATGTAAATAATACATATGAAGTGACGATGTATATCTAAACATTACTTTGGTCAAAGTTTTCAAATATCTATTGATTTCCAGGATCAATAAAATTCATACACACCACTTGATAAGATTACCTTTATCTGGCATTAGTAGTGATAAGT